>PQWD01004886.1:215299-229744 GCA_019425675.1 Leucinodes orbonalis | reverse complement strand
CCTTCTCTAAAACACTAAACCAAACTGAACAATTTGCACAAAGTGATACTGTCACTAAGGATGTGGTGTTTGAACCAAACATCCTCGGGTGATTTAAGTTGAGACTAATTTTGCCTCAGACATCACAAGATCATGAGGACAGTTAGTTTTTCACTATTATAAGAATATTAATTTCAAACGTAGTTATTTACGTCAAAATATCATAGTATGGCATGTAGCAAAAGCTAAAATGTATTTCTTTGTATCTATCATATTTATGTTTACCATTATACTATAACACTCTTTTCCGTGACACTTGTTATGCGCTTTTATCATCATCATTAGGGGGTTACCGCAACTCTTTACAAACAGGTTACAATAATATTACTTCGTCTTTTCTGGTACAAAAATGGTGACGTATCATTATAGCAATACTGTTAAGAGATTGCGGTAACCAGTGAGTGAATGTCAGTGGATATTTATTTGATAACTTAATTGTCGCCAGTGTTGCCCCCTTAGTTTTAGAAATGGGGCTTTTTGAGAAGTTAAAAAGGCATAGATAGAGCTGGATAGAGCCTCAAAAGATTATCTGTTCAAAAAATACTGAATTAATCATGTCATGAAGCCGTTTTTTAGAGCGTCCGTCGAAAACTACATACTTTGGTTAAAATTTCAAGACAGTGAAAAAGGGCTAGATTGCTCTTATCGGACTAAATCAAAGTCAAAGTCAAATTCCATTTAATCAAGTTAGGCTTACAAAAAACACTTATGAACGGCAAAAAAATACAAATACACATTAAAAAACAATGAAAATACTAAACTAAAATAAGCATTTTGGTTTGGCCTGTTGAGAAAGAAGCACCCAAGAAAACTCAACAGTGCAGCCTTTTTTGAAGCAATTACTTTATGTAAAAATATATCACAAACACTTAAATAGCTGAAGAGTTTAAGACCACGGATTTTTATCACATAAATAGTCGTCAATAGTGTAGTACACTTTTTTCAAAAAGGTTGTTGTTTGATTTTAACTTTAAACATGTGAACTCGTCAAAAAGGAGTTCACCTATACTAAAAAGGGCTAAGGTGGCAACACTGGGCCAGAGAAGTGGACGAGAGATCGCCTGGTTGTTTCAACGGGGGTGTGGCCTAAGGCCTTGACCTACTTAACGGATGCAACCGGTGCCCGACCCGCCCTAACCTACTTTTGGGGTCTCGGCACTTTGTTGCTATGACGTGGGATTTTGAAATGGAGTTTCTTTATTGTGTATCAGCCTATAACGGTCCACTGCAGGACACAGGCCTGTACGCACAGCAAATCTACGGGGACATTGGGCCCTGAACGTAATGGTAAATTTTATATCGATTTCGTAAGGCATTATTCGATATAGAAATAATTAATCATTATCGACATATAATTTCCGCTTTAGGACACAGCCTTCCAGCACAGCATTACTATGATAAACATGTCTGTTTGTAAACACCCAGACCATGAACATGTCTGTTTCTAAAACACCCAGACCATTACAAACAGACATATTCATGCACACAAATGTTTGTACTGCCCTGGGATCGAACCCGGAACCCTCGGTGTAATAGCCGACGTCTCAACCATTACACTGAATGGATTGTTGTTATTTATTATTTGTATAAAATTCACGTTATTGGAAAGAAAAGAAATTAAAGTTACCGACATAGCCCGCCGGATCAGCAAGTTGAAGTGGCAGTGGGCTGGTCACGTATGTCGCAGAACCGATGGCCGTTGGAGCAGACGAGTTCTGGAGTGGAACCGCGTCTCGGCAAGCGTAGCGTAGGACCGGACCGACAACTTGCGGGCGGTCGCAGGTGGAGGCTGGATGAGGAAAGCGGAGGAACAGGATATCTGGCGTAGAGTGGGGGGACCTATGTCCAGCCGTGGACTGCGAAGGATGTGTTAGTGTTATGGCCAATAATTGTTTTTCTTACTACCTAATTTTTATAAAATAAAAAAACTATATCACTTATTTATAGAAATTTTTGTGTGGAGGAAAGTGTGCCTCCGTTACAAAGCTTAACCTACTTTAGCCTTTATAGGGCAAAATGTACACCCCCATTGACCTATTTCTGAGGGATGCACGTAGGCCCGTGACCCAGATATATGGGGTGAAAAGCGCAGTCGGCCGCTTTGTTGCTTTTTCGCCTTTGATGTTAGCGCTTTGTACGCTTTTTGTGATTTCTTTTTTGGTTTTTATTACTGTTTTACCATGTATAGAACTTTTACAGTTACTTTAAAACTTATAAATTGTATGCAAATGATAGTATGTTTGTGTTCATTTATAAATAAATATAAAATAAACTTCTTTACTTTTATCTTATTTTATTTAGCAGAACAGTTAAATATAACGATTTTAATGACTGTAAGCTCAAAATGGTTTAATAAATATAGTTTAAAAATATTGTAAATATTTTTTTTTTATAAAACGTTGTCGGTCATTTTGTGACGTCATTCACTTTGTAACAAAGAATGACGTTTCTTATACACTGACTCTCGTGATTGTGAATCGTAATTGTAACAATTTTAAAGGTCTTTAACTGTTTTTACGTACCTAACCTTCGAATCTCTTCGCAGGCGTGCGCAGGTTTCCTCACGATGTTTTCCTTCACCGTAAGAGCGTCGGATAACGTACATATATTTTTCGAAAATTCGAACATACATTGGTACGTGTCGGGATTTGAACCTCAGCCCTCCCGGTAGGAAGGCGACAGTCCACACCACTGAGCCACCGACGCTCTTAACAATAATTGAACGCAACAATAATTGAACAATATAATATTATATTTACCATAGTTGTGGCGTAAAATGGTTTAACTTATGTTTGACATTGTTTTTGAACAGCATTTTGAGGTTAAATTGTTATTTACAATAATGACGGCTGACCACAGATAAACTGTAGGCCAAACATGGCGGACAGTGGTTTTGGCTGATTGTAGTTTAAAAACAATATACTTTAATTTGACGTGTCACAAAACATAAATCTTATAAAATAATATGATTCATACCTTCTTAATAAGTAGATGAGTTTTTACTTACCTGTATCTATAAAACATATTCTTAATAGTAAGGTTAATAATTAACACCCACCAATTCGTAATTACCCGCGTGGTGGATTAAAGCCTAACTCAATCTAACCCTCCGAGTCATGTGCGACAAGGCCTATGTCCAGCAGTAGGACATTAAAGACTGGTAGTTGACGATTTATTGATTGTGAAATAAAGTAGCTTATTTAAGGAAAACCTTAGTAATATTGTTTTGTGTTTTGGTGGGATGTTGAAAAACTAAATATTTTTTCTTTCTAAATACCAACCACGTGCTTTTACTTTGACATGAAGCGGCTTAAGCGCTTTTCCTAATTCAGAATTATACCAAAAGTAAATTTTGAAGCGCTGCAGTCGCTGCGGTTGCGTCAATGGTGTTCTATTTTTAAATTGGGGCGTTGGCAACAGTTGTTCGGTTTACATAGGAAGGAGTTACTCAGTAAGGAGTTTTAATTGTGTGTAAAAATTTCGTAGTTCGTATTTTTTTTATTCTTTACTTAAAGCTTATTAACTTAATGAGTTAAGACATGCGAATGAATGTTTTTTTTAACTAATCCTTGTCGATGGCGAGAGAAATACATTTGTAATTGAAAAAAAGTCAATGATGTACAAAAGTATGGATTCGTGATATGCGCACAAAACAATCGAAAAAGTGTTCCGAATGCAGTGACAGCACACATACACATATTTCGAATTTCGAACACAAACTAACTGTACAAAAGAGTACAAACTGTACTCTCTTCGGCGGTTCGTTTTTGAGGCACGGATGGCGTATCTACCTTTATATATACAAGAATATCATTGAAAAAAGTGGTTTAATTTGTTTCTACAAAAATAATACAACTGTGCACATATATATCATCGTGATTTGTATTTCCATATTAATTTCTCATTACCTTTAGCTTTCGCTACCAAAGCCATATAACTATCGTAATATTGGTAGTATTGTGCGAACCACAGACAACAGAATATACATTAGACTGGACAAGCCGCCAAGTTTATAGGCAGTCCCAGTGTCGCAATTTCTTTTCGGTTCTTACCTGTGAAAAGTTATTATATTTCTTGGTAAATTTACTGATTTAATGCGATGATGGTATGTTACAATTGCACAGGATGGCATTTTGGAAAAAAACGGTAATTTCTTATAATATTCGTGCGTCTTGACTCGTCTCACAGAGCGTAAACTGGTAGCCAGTGTATGCTCGTTGAGCTTACAGATGTCGCACTTTAAACGCGGCTTGCCCCATCTCTTGTATTGGGAAATCTGTGGTGCGAACCTTCTCTTAAAGAGATTACATTCAAATATTTGGGCCACTGGGTCATCAAGGATGTCAAAGACTCACATGAAAATTGTTTGTTTAAAGTAATAAATATGTACTGACATTCACACAGCGCCATCTAGCCCCAAACCTAGCAATAAGCCTGTTATATGGATACCAAACAACGGATAAACATACGTATATATTTTATTGTAAATACATACATATTATACATAGAAAACACCCAGTTTAAAACCTCGTCTTGTTTCCAGATGCACAGTTGCGAGCCTCTACCGGCGCCGCCGGCTACCGGGCCGAACCTCCTCCTCCAGCTGGGGCGGCTCATCGTCAGGTCGAGGAGCAGCAGCCCCTCTACCCGAGCGGCGGCGCCCCGCGACCGCCTGCTGCAGTCCAAGCTGGTAGCCAGGCCTTGCTCTAGCGGACAGGTGAACTCTAGTGAAGTTATTGCGCCCTGGTACTTTAGGCTTGTTGCAGCTGGACTCTGAAGGTTTTATTGCATTCTTATGCAAACCGATCTGCTGCAGGCCAAGCTGGTGGCGAGGCCTTGCTCCAGCGGACAGGTGAACTCTAGTGTAGTTATTGTGCCCTGGTACTTGAGGCTAGTTGCAAACTCTATGAAGGATTTTCTTGCAATTTTATGCAAGCCAGCGGACAATAGAACACAAGCCACGTGTGCTATACAATATAGGCCGTATAAATACAGCTGCTACCTATGATAGACCGTATGCCTGCCAAGCTGATGGCTAGGTCTTGGTCCATCAGACAGGTGACTTCTAGTGTGGTTATTGTGCCCTGGTACTTTGGTACAGTTTGATATCAAGCTAGTGGTCACTAAAGAAACGAGCCTTGTTTGCTGGATAATAATAGACTTTCCTGAATAATACTACAGCCTCTACCCATGATAGACCACCTGCAGGCCAAGCAGGTACAGGACACACTTCCACTGGTGTTATTGAGCCCTGGTACTTTGGGATTTTTGCAGTTACAGATTCTATAAGTTTTAATTGCAATTCTATGCAAGCCAGTGGTCACTAGAGGACACAGGTCTTGTTTCCAATCGAGTATATGCTTAACCAGACAATGATGGACAGAAACCTCGGCATATTTATTGGGTAGTCCTCTCTTCTATGGCTTTATCCAACGAAATACTTCTGTGATTGTTATGTTGTCCTGGTAGAAAGGTACAAGTGTTGTTTTAAAAGGTTCCGTTCACAATCTCCTGCTTATATTGTTTTGGTATTTTAATTCTTCTGAATTCCTGTTTATACCCAATAATAAATAGCCTGTGTAAGAATGCCTGGGCCCTAGACTAAGGCAGCCTGCTTAAGTGTCCACTGAAGGACACAGGCCTTATTATGTTCAAGTGAACTTACCATGACTTTCTTTAGGCTAAATGTTTAGGTGAACTTACTATGACTTTTCGTTTCTAAAGTATTTCGTTATTCTATTCCAGGTTCAAACACAGCCCAAGTTGGAGACTGAGGAGTCGACGTCAGAGGTGGAGGAGCTGCTAGGGAGTCACGTGCAAGCCTTGTGGAACGACCAATTACCCATCTGCATTGAAGTGAGTAATAAATGATAGAAGATTTGACGACCCATTTGGTGTTGCGGTTGAGAGGTCGGCCGCAACACTAAGGGTTCCGGGTTCGATCCCCGGGCAGTACAAACATTTGTGTGCATAAACATGTCTGTTTGTAATGGTCTGGGTGTTTTCTATGTATAATATGTATGTATTTACAAAAAAAAATGTATACATGTATGTTTATCCGTTGTTTAGTACCCATAATACTGGCTTCACGCTTAACTTGGGGCTAGATGGCGCTGTGTGAATGTCAGTAGATATTTATTATTTATTTATTATTATTAAAGATTATTATTATTGTATAATCATCAGCTTAATAAATGTCCCCAGTGAGGGGCACGAGCCTACCCGTATAGGGTGATAAGGAGGCCTAATTTGTCCACGCGGGCCCAGTGCGGATTGGACGACTTCACACACGACCTTTGAATCTCTTCGCAGGCGTGCGCAGGTTTCCTCACGATGTTTTCCTTCACCGTAAGAGCGTCGGATAACGTACATATAATTTCGAAAATTCGAAAACACATTGGCACGTGGCGGGATTTTAACCACATTATTCGGAGGATTGTGTAATCCTCCGAAAGACCAGGTTCGAATATTCGTATTAAAATTACCCATATGCACTGAAGTGAGTGAGTTTAGTATCGATCAGAATATGTTAGCTGAGAGCTTCGGTGGCTCAATGATGTGGACTGTTATCTTCCAATCAGGAGGGCGCAGATCCAAATCCCGCCACGTACTTACCAATGTGTTTCGAATTTTCAAAATAATATGTACTTTATCCTACGCTCTTACGGCGAAGGAAAACATCGTGAGGAAACTTGCGCACGCCTGCGAAGATATTCAAAGGTTGTGCGTGAAGTCACACAATCCGCACTGGACCCGTGTGGACGACTAAGGCCTATACACCGTTTACGGGTAGGCTCGTGCCCCTCACTGGGGTCGTTTAATAAGCTGATGATGATGCTCGATAGTTTATTTCCACCGAAAGTCCAGGGTAAAAAAATCGTATGAAAATTGTCATCACATGAAATCATTAGACCATAAAACGTGGAATTAACTTCCATTATAAACATTTCAGGAGCGATACGACCTGGTGTCCTTTAAAAAGAGCGTACAGAGGGCTGGTGACACATTTTTTAGACATTACAGGCTGCTTGCTGGTGATGACAATAGTATTCTAAGTAAATGCTAATATTGTCCAGGTGTTGCTAGCACCGGATTGCGCCGAGTGTCGCGAGAGCATAGCGAAATCCGACTCAGAAGCGCCCTTCGACAAGCAGAGGCCGCAGCGGGGAGCACTATTGTTGGGAGAGATGGACCATGCAGACGCTGCCTAACAAGTGAGTACTGTTTTTTTATGTTATAAGTGTAAGGGACGGTCAGGACGCTCACTTGTTGGTAAGTGATACGCCTGATCGTGACAGAGCGGCATTGAAGGAGACTAATAACTGATAGATAGTTAGTATCCTACATTAATGCCGCACTGCGCTCGTCATCACAGACAACAGGTGAAGGTCTCTTGTACCCGGTAAATTTAGTAGCTACAGTGTTCGCTAAAGACCTAAATTTGATAAATAATTAAAACGTTCAGTGACAGAAAACAATTGTACGCTCATTCGAAATATGTGTATGTGTGCTGTCGCTGCATTCAGAACATTTTTTTTCGGTTGTTTTGTAAGCATACCACGCAACTATACTTTCACATCACTGTCCACAGACCACAAGACTGCTCCTCGTTCATATCATCGCAATGGCTGCTAAATGCTGTGAGGTCACAATTGCACTTCTCCCAGCTGTCAGCGTGGCAGGCGAGGTTAAAGAAAGCCGAAGAGGCTCCCACTGAGCGCAGGTATACCTTGATGCATAATCATTTATCATTTTTGCAGCTTACAGTACATAAAAATGTAAGCATAATATATGTAAATCCGACTAACCCTTTTTTTTTTCATAAGTATTAATAATTTTTGTTTGTGTCTTTGTGCAGTTCAAAAACTGTATGCTGCCATTTCTACCGAAATTTATCATTCCTAATATCTTGTGTTGTTTAATGATGTTCACAAGCCTATTGTCAACCTAAATTTGAGAAATAAAATCTTGTCTTTGCTTTACTTTTTTTTTAAATCTACCATTTATAATATTGCATGATATAGTCCCACCGAGTTCTTTCTTTCATCGGTCAACCAGGCAGACGGTGAAGCGACGTCCATTTATAGTGGAAATACCGAAGTGTCGTACTAAGCGCTTTAAATCCACATTTATTATTTATGCGAAACTGTGGAATTCATTGTATTTCCCGAGGTGTACAATTTGGGTGTCTTCAAGTCGAGAGTAAATAGGTTTGTCTAGGTCAGCGTGCTTCATCCTAGACATCATATTTTATTTAACACCAGACAAGGCGTAGTCAAATTGCTGGCCTATTTAATGTAAAAAAAAATATATATTTAATATTGCGTTTTGATGTTCATAAGTGCTTCTTGTCACCCTAAATTAAATAAATTATCCTGACTAAAGTCAGTAAGTAAATTTAGTATCATATCATTAGTCACCCTAAATTGAAAAAAATGTTTTTGATTTTTCATAGTTCATAAAACTAGATTTTATACCAAAATCTGAATAAATTGATCCTGACTTTACATGTTATAGTTTTATTTAATTAAACATTCTAAATATATTTTAAAATTAATCATCAAAATTATCTACCAAAATCTACCATTTCACCTAAGATTTCCTATTTCTACCCAAATCTAATGATTCTACCAAAATATAAAATATCTATTAAAATTACAAATTCTACCAAAATCTACCATTTCTACCAATTTCTCCCAAAACCTACTAAATTCTACTATACTCAAAAATGCCCCCCCAGAGGCGCGGCGAGCGGCGAGCGCGCGCGCTGTGTGTCCGTGGCGTACGCGGCGCGGGCGCGCGCGCGCCGCCCCTTCGCCCGCCCGCCGGCGCCGCACTGCTTCCCCGTTACCGATATTGGCAACAATGTCTACTTGAAGGTCAGTACCAACTTACACCTCCTCAACCTCTCCCTCTTTCTTTATCTCCCGTTTTCTCTCTCTCTCTCTTTCTTTATCTCCCGTTTTCTTTCTCTCTCCTCTTTCTTTATCTCCCGTTTTCTCTTCTCTCCCTCTTTCTTTATCTCCCGTTTTCTCTCTCTCTCTCTCTCTCCTCTTTCTTTATCTCCCGTTTTCTTTCTCTCTCCCTCTTTCTTTATCTCCCGTTTTCTCTCTCTCTCCTCTTTCTTTATCTCCCGTTTTCTATCTCTCTCTCCCTCTTTCTTTATCTCGTTTTCTCTCTCCTCTCTCCTCTTTCTCTCTCTCTCAACCAGTTAGAGTCATGCTGGCATTTAACTAGCATTTTAGATTTTAGCTTCAGTCGAGCGGCATTGAAGGAGACATACAACTCTCTCTCTCTCTCCCTCTCTTCAACCTATCGCAGTCCACTGCTGGACATAGGTCTCCCCCATTTGGCGCCAGATATCCCGCTCCTCCGCTGACAAACAATTGATAGAAAGTTCCCCCCGCCCGACACCAGAGAAACAAATGACAGGTCTTTCAGTTGTTCGTCTTCTTCAATGCTGCTCTGTCATGGTCAGGCGTATCACTTACCATCAGGTGATCGTCCTGTACATTTTGTCACATAAAGTAGTCGCTACATCGGGGCCTCTCACAAAATATGATACACGCCTTGGCGCTTGGGGCCCAGAGGGGTAGGCAGAGATGATGGAACGCCACTTTGCGCGGACCTCACATACTTCTCTAGCTTCATTCACATCCATCAATCTTTTCATAAAGATCTTTTATTCCTTTTGGGACCCCAGCCTTCTTAAGGACGTGACCAATTTGGTCAAGGTAAGTCCTTCTGGGTCGTCCCCTGCTCGTGTATCCTTCCACATTCGCACAATGATCCTGCTTTGCTATTTTCCTTTCACGCGCTCCAAGTGTCCGTACCAAACATACCTCTATGTGTGTTAAACACATCAGCTCATTAAACTTCCCCACCGAGGGGCACGAGCCTACCCGTATAGGGTGATTAGGCCTTAGTCGTCCACGCGAGCCCAGTGCGGGTTGGACGACTTCACGCACAACCTTTGAATCTTTTCGCAAGCGTGCGCAGGTTTCCTCACGATATTTTCCTCCACCGCAAGAGCGTCGGACAACGTACATATAATTTCGAAAATTCGAAAACACATTGGTACGTGTCGGGATTTGAACCTGAGCCCTCCGGTAGGTGGGCAACAGTCTACACCATTAAGCCGATACGATGCGATACAAAACAGTTAAAAATATGCGAATTTCAGGTGGTATTAGAGAGTCTACCGCGTACCGACGAAATACCAATAGTGCAATGCGCGTGCAGCGACAACCCGCCTCCGAAGACTTAACGGGCAGAGAATGATCTCACACTAGGCAATAGAGAGCCAGAAGTACCCGGACAACTCTAACGTGTCACGGCGTATCTCCATCATGAACACACCGGAATACACGAAGGCACCGGACAAGTTGTTGGACGACCGGATGCACACGAATTGCAGTGAGAATGGCAAACACAAATGCAATTGTGATGAGGAATCTGACGGGAGGGAAAATCGGGTGGCTTCCAATAGTATAAGTGGTGGGAACTTGGACGAGCGTAGGCTGAAAGAGATCGCGAAGTACAGGAGGAGGTTGAGGAAGGAGTGTAAAATGAAGAAGCTGTGTGACAGCACGTCGTCTGATGGTGATGGGCAGAGGGCGACTACGCATACGTCGATACCGATATTGCAAGCTGCCAGGTAAATAAATCTATACTAATATATAAACTGAAGAGTTTGTTTTTTGTTTGAACGCGCTAATCTCAGGAACTACTGGTTCGATTTGAATAATTCTTTCAGTGTTAGATAGCTTATTTATCGAGGAAGGCTATAGGCTATAATCATCACGCTACGAGTAATAGAAGCGGAGCAGCAATGAAAATGTTTCAAAATCGGGGTATTTTTCATACTTGGAGCTTCCGCTGCGTACGCTGCGTAAACGGTTAAAGTTACACAAAAGTCATGTATGAGAGTATTGTTCTCCTTTTAAAGGTCTACAAAAAGTCCGCGACAGCATATGTCTATCTTTTAAGTTTAGCTCACTATAACTATTTTTTGCTATAAAAAATTCTGAAATTGACCCCGAAACCTTTAAAGTTGGAGAGGGGAAATCCTATGTATAGTGATAAATGAAAGTACCGTGTATCCCGAATTTAATGCGAGCGAAGCCGCGGGCAAAAGCTAGTTAATAATATAATATCCACTGACATTCACGACCCATTTGGTGTTGCGGTTGAGAGGTCGACTGCAATACCAAGGGTTCCGTGTTCGATCCCCGGGCAGTACAAACATTTGTGTGCATGAACATGTCTGTTTGTAATGGTCTGGGTGTTTTCTATGTATAATATGTATTTACAAAAAAAGGGTATACAAGTATCAATTGTTTAGTACGCATAACACACGTTGTTTATTACCAATAATACAGGCTTCACGTCTAACTCGGGGCTAGATGGCGCTGTGTGAATGCCAGTGGATATTTATTTATTTATATGGGTTAAATAATAATTTTTTTATTTTACTTTTGTGTAAAAACTCAACCTTTGTCAAATTGTTAATTGTCTAGTTAGGACGCAATATTTCTAGGATATAGTTAAACTATATATAGGCCCTAGATTTAGTTATGTAATTTGGCTTTTTACGTTGACTGTAACCTGTTTTTGTGTTTTATTAAAATAAATAATCTTCAACATCCATTTTCAGATTCGATCGTCTCCGCGCGATAGGTTGCTACAGGAACCAAACGTACCTGACGCTGCCGGCGCGGTCCCAGACCTCCGGGCCCAAGACCAGGACCATATCCACGCAGACCGAGGCCGCGTGCCCGTGTGGGGAAACCCTGGAGGTGCAGTGTCCAGCTTGCGCCGGGAACCGTATGGTTAGGTAAGTTTTCACACTTGGTATCGTGTTAATACATAGACATATCAAAAATTACATATATAAATAAAGTGCGAGTCGGACTCGCCGTGGTGGGTTCCGCAGCAGTAAGGAACATAAAATAAAATAATGGTTATTTACTTAGGCACCTACTACAGCATTAATATGAAAAAAATAGTGGTTCACCATTTATGATGAATAAAAACCCTACACACCAGATATCGTTCAAACTAAATTTATTTTTCAGATTTGATGGTAGTGTACATCATATATATTAATTGATTTTATCAACCCTATAGTTTAGAAATTTAAGATAAGATAAGATTCTTTATTTGCACAGAATATAGGTTTTACAAAGTGTCTATATATATATATATATATTGTAGGGTGGTACATGCTACATTCTGCCTGTCTTAGGCATGCAAATATCAATCATTTATAATAAGTGATTGATTCTAGGTTATTATAACATTTCTCAAAATTAAATTCACCAACATTTACTCTTACAATTAGATTTAACACATATAGCACGGACGGTACAACTTGATCAATTATTTATTAAACAAATGTCATTAAATTGTATACATACTAATAAATAATATAATTATTACATTGGAATTTCATTAAATCAGAAATCATTACTGAATAAAATTAACAAATAACATTTACTTGATTATATTAACTTACAACAATGAGTCATATTCACATATAAAGATGTCGCAGTATAGTATGATTTATTACAAGGGGGGATAAGGGGGGCACACTTTTTTCAACTTTGCAAATGTCTCTTTGCGCAAAACATTCAATTTATAAAAAAATATATAAGAAACCTCAACATCATTTTTCAAGACCTACACATTAATACCCCACAAGTGTGGCAACGATTGATTTTCAGTTCAATGTATGGGGACCCGAATATATTTTTTTTTCAAGTTTCTTCTCAAACCTTATAGCGGTTCACAGAATACAATTTCTTATAGTTTCGGAGAATGAAGGGGGCGTTTTCGTTTTATGCCATTAGGCTACGGAATCCTAAGTAAAATTAAACATTTTATCATCTAATCAATACAATATTATGCCCATCGCGTCAGTAGGACACAATTTACATTCATAATCACGTCGCTCGCTACATGTCATAGTGACATTGTATTATGCTTGTGCTCTTGGTTTTGTACCCTTTTAAAATGACACTAGGGTTAAAATTGGGTACTAATCGTTGACGCACTTTTTATGAACTGTCAAAAAGGAACGTTTCCATATATTTTGTATGAGATTATTGAAACGTGACGTCATTGCTCACTGACATCAATTGACCTAATATTTATTGGTTTCAGTGTATTTAAAAATACAATATTGCAAATAAACAAAAGTGATCAATGAAACGACATGTAAAATAAAGTGCACTTTTATGAAAATAAGGTTTGGTATATTATTGCGAAAATTTTATCTCATTTACAAGTCAACGTATGTGTTAATCGACTCTGGACAGTTTTTAATTGATATTTCTTTGTGATTGTGCATCTAATTAGTTAATTCTTCATCCAAGTATAGTTCCTATAGAAACAACCATCTCAAAATTCGGTATTCTCCACCATCCGCAATAAAATACCAAACCTTATTTTTATAAAAGCGCACCTTATTTTATATGTCATTTTATTGATCACTTTTGTTTATTTGCAATATTGTATTTTAAATACACTGAAACCAATAAATCTTAGGTCAATTGGTGATAGTGAGCAATGACGTCACACATCACTAATCTCATACAAAATATATGGAAACGTTCCTTTTTTACAGTTTAGAAGAAGTGCGTCAACGATTAGTGGTGTCAAATACCCAATTAGGGCTAGATTTTAATATATACATTGAATTATATTATTTATTTGTTATAGATCTGACGCGACCTTCGACTTGGCGTCGATGAACGGCGTTGGCCGCAAAGCACCCGACGACGCCGGCAACGCCGTGAAAAAGCACAAATGTGATAATATACGTGATAATTTAGCTGATAATTCTAGTGTTAGCGACCCTGTGGTCAGGCGACCCAAACTGAGGAGGTTCCCACTGAACGACAGACTGGAGGAGATCGTCTCCGATCGGACTTCGGTGCAGAGTTGTGACGATTACAGTCCGAAGGAGCAGAAAAGGAAGAAGACGTTTTCAATATCGAGTGACGATTATGTGATGTACGAGAATTGTGATTATGGCACGATTGATAGTTGTGATGGGGATGGGGGGCTGGTGGGGTCGCCAAAGGAGATAGAGTTTGAGAGGAAGGGAGATAGTCAGGTGCCATCACCTACTGAGATGGACAGGTGAGTTGTAAATAAGTCTTTTTAGTCCAATTAAAGACTAGTTTCCATCTTAAAGGACTACACTCTTAAAAACTGCATATTTGACTTTCATAAATAAAAAAAATATCCACTGACATTCACACAGCGCCATCTAGCCCCAAGTTAAGCGTGAAGCCTGTATTATGGGTACTAAACAACGGATAAACATACTTATATACTTTTTGTTAATACATACATTATACATAGAAAACACCCAGACCAATACACAGGTTCGACCCATTT
>PQWD01004886.1:0-215274 GCA_019425675.1 Leucinodes orbonalis | reverse complement strand
CAAACCACCGTTTACCGTACATAAAAAGAAATGTATGGAGATAACATTCGTTTACCGGATGAAGGGAAACATTTGTTAAGTTAGGCCAAATAACCCCCAGGTGCGCCCAATCTCGTCGTCCCTATCCCTTCCAGATGTGGCGATTTTCCACCCTCACTCCGCTAACTCAATTCGGGGAAAATATGCTACCTTGAATTTGAGGCTTAAATGGACCATGAGGATGGAAATTTGCATCTTGTCAAGCAGACGGGTTAAGCCATCGTGATGATTCCGATGACAAAAATGTGAAAATTAATAAATATGGGTCCAAGGGTCCCTCCGTAAAACCAGCGCTTTGACGGATACTATGCCGTCTAAGTTTATGCTGAGGTGGGCCTATTTGGCAAACAGCACTAGCTCGTTAGTTAGTTCCTAAGATTACTTATACCTGTTTTCTTTTTCTTTTTTTTGTTTGCTCCTTTTTTAAATAATTGTTTATCGTTTTTTTTCTCCTAATTTTTATATAAAAATTGTTTTTTTTTTTAATGTGTTCATTATTATGTTTACTTTTTTGGTGTTTGTTAATTTTGTATGTGTTGTTTATGCCAATAAACGTTTTCTTTCTTTCTTTCTAAATATAATTAAAATTATATAATAAGAAAAAATAACGAAAACAATTTTTTAAATTGCTTCACAGAAGAAAATACGTCAATATATAATAAAAACGTCTGCGACGTCAATTGCACGAAGTACATTACACTACAATATAAGTCCATCGTGAACCTCAAACCATCTATATTCGGATGTAGCTGCAATCCAAACTTCGCCTGGAAGGTTACCGCCATGACTTAAAACAGTATTACCATAATGACACGGCAGCATTTTTTAACCAGAAAAAACAGGGTAAGATTGTTTTTATACTGTTTAAGTTAAGCTCCCGATAAGCAAGTTGAAGTGGCAGTGGGCTAGTCACGTATGTGGCAGAACCGATGGCCGTTGGAGCAGACGAGTGCTGGAGTGGAGACCGCGTCTCGGCAAGCGTAGCGTGGGTCGCCCTCCGGCCCGATGGACCGACGACTTGCGAAAGGTCGCTAGTGGAGGCTGGATGAGGAAAGCGGAGGACCGGGATTATCATCATCATCATCAGCTCATTATACGTCCCCACCGAGGGGCACGAGCCTACCCGTATAGGGTGATTAGGCCTTAGTCGTCCACGCGGGCCCAGTGCGGGTTGGAAGACTTCACTCACAGCCTTCGAATCTCTTCGCAGGCGTGAGCAGGTTTCTCACGATGTTTTCCTTCACCGTAAGGCGTCGGATACGTACATATATATTTTCGAAAATTCGAGAACACATTGGTACGTGTCGGGATTTGAACCTCAGCCCTCAGGCGACAGTCCACACCATTGAGCCACCGACGCTCCTATTCCAAATCTATCCTATTTATACAGAAATATCGGTAATCGTCCTGAATTGCTAGACCAATAAGTAGTGTATATTACTTCCTAAAATATTTTAGAAGTCTAGGTCTTTGCCTCGTCACTTTTCTAAGAACACATTGAGGAGGCAATAAATACCCAACAATAAGTTACTCCTGACAAAGCATTGAGTTGCTAGGTGTCACTGGATTGGAGCGTCGGTGCCTTGCCTCCCGATCTGGAGGGTGCAGTATCAAATCCCGCCACTTACCAATGTCTTTTCGATTTTTGAAATTATATGTATATTTATCTGTGGCTCATACAGTGAAGGAAAACATCGTGAGGAAACCTGTGCACGCCTGCCAAGAAATCAAGGGTTGTGCGTGAAGGTGGCCAATCCGCACTGGGCCCGCGTGAATGATTAAGACCTATATACCCTGTATTAATAAATAAATTAATATCCGCTGACATTCACACAGCGCCATCTAGCCCCAAGTTAAGCGTGAAGCCTGTATTATGAGTACTAAACAACGGATAAACATACATATATACATTTTATTTTTGGAAATACTTACATATTATACATAGAAAACACCCAGACCATTACAAACAGACATGTTCATGCACACAAATGTTTGTATTGCCTGGGGATCGAACCCGGAACCCTTGGTGTTGCGGCCGACCTCTCAACCGCAACACCAAATAGGTCGTCAATGTATGGGTTGACTCGTGCCGCTCGGTTGGGACGTTTATGAGATGATGATGATGAGTGGACGGGAAAGACTAAATAATACTTATGATTAACAACACAAATGTTTGAACTGCACGGGGATCGAACCCGTCTCGGATCGTTATGTTGCTGTTTCCACGTTTACTTGTACCTGTAGGCATGAAAAAAAAATGCTGTCAACAATTTAAACCTTTTATTGAAAAAAAAAACATTAGTTCAGGATGGTACACAAACACATGGTTTAAATAATTCCACATAAAATTATTACTAAAAAATTTACATTACAGAATTTGATAAATCTATACATAGTTAGGGAATTCGATTGGATAGTAAAATTTTAACCAAATATATATTTATTTATCACATTTAACTTTATGTACATTGGTATTTTTATATATATTTAATACGTGATAGAATTGTACGGATTCACAATTTTGGATACGTCTATGATAAAGTTTATCTTAATATTATTTAAGGCACACAGAAGTTTTGTTTTACTCTAAAGTGAAACAAACCCGCATACTTATTAAAATGTTAACGTCTCATTAAGATATTCCTATCTTTTTTATCCTATGATGAATCTTTTATTTGACTTTAATCACGTCTACATACAGCAGTATTCAGTATAACATTTAATCAAAATGTATGACTGACAAAGTTTATTAAGTAAGTTGAAGAAGCTTTAAGCTAGTCACGTAGGTATGTCACATTGGTTAATTGATCAGACAAGTTTTGGAGTGGAGACCGCGTTTTGGCCTTTGTAGCGCGGGATGCCCTCTAGCCTTATGGACTGACGACTAGTGAAAAGGAAGGAAGTATGAGTAGAACAGAAGACCGCAAAACTAGGTCGGAATATAGACTTTATTCTACAATAGACAGATTGATATTTGAAGCAAGAAACAAAAATTTAGGAGGCATTTTCGACATAAACCTACTTAGTTGAAGTTTTATCATCTAAACAAAATTTATTGAAGTATAGGTAAATTGAAATAACTATAAAATTGGTATGATATCTTTTTTTTACTTGTCCAATAAGTATTTTTTACTTATCCAATAAGTATTGTGGGGACGTTTAATGAGCTGATGATGATGATGAATGAAAAAAAGAGCTATAACAATTAAATATATTGTAAATGTTATTATAAGAGAATATTTGTCCTATGTTATGCAATGAACGAAATGAAATTTCAGAATTAATTGAAGGTATAAAGAAAATATCAATTTACATATGAGTTATTCAAATGATGGATTCAATACTATTTATTATTGTGTTACCTTATAATTAAGGTTTAAATTATGTTTTTACCATATTTATTTAATAAATATATCCATCCTTCAAGAGTTATGTTATGCGCTCATAATGGATTGTGTCACATGGGAGAATGTATCATAAATCACCTTAACCATTACCCCTTCAATTTATTTCATTTTCCCATTCGCTATCACGCTTAGTTGACAAGATAAAGCCTCTAAAGACACCATTCATTATCTACACGTAATTAAAAAAATACTACGATGTAATCATTAATTTAACAGATTTTACATACTACAAACTATATTTACAGTAAAATTATCAAACTAACGTATTAATACTTGGTTACGGAAGCCTTAAATAAGTTTAAAATTATAATACTCTGCCTTTAGGAAAACAGTAAGTAAACTGAAAAATTTTCGTAATTTAAAATGTTCAAATATAAAGGAACTTAAGGTGTTAAGTATTTTTAACGCAAACTATTTACAAAAAAAATTAACAACCAACCAAGAGTTTTGAATACAGTTGTAGAGTCGCAATTTTGACAACAGTGAAGTCACTTTGGTACAAGCAAGCGAACCGTTAAAGGGAAATTAATTTATTATATATTCTGCCTTAATTAATATAGCCTGATAGCTGTTAATTTTCAAACTTAATTATAAATTAATTTTGTCATGACATTGCTAACCACAATAATTATGTAATTTAACGTCAGTGAAAAGGCAGTGATTGCGTTGGATTAGCTGGCAACCATTTATATCGAGGCTGGCGCCCTCTAGTGTCGAGTAGCAAAATTATCGCACACAATTCTCTTTTACATAACACAAAAAATAAACTCACAAATTAATAATTGCTAATAGATCCCAACATTAATTATTGGGTACTATAGTGCATTGGGCAAACTTGGTATCCAAAACAAGTCAGTATATAAATATTTGTCCACTCGATTGTAGCGCCACCAGGCGCTTCTGAATGTACTTCTGTTCGCAGCGCGAACTGTAGCCAGGTGGTACAGTGCACAGCCCACTACACGTAGTTGACCTGTAAAATGGTTTTATGTCTATAAAATTAAATACAAATACATTTGTATCCAAGACATTGTAATCAGAATATTTTTTATTCCTTTCATCGATAGATGGCAGTGCAAAAGCATGGTATTCAAAATGTTCTCAATTTGCGACAGATGTCGCTATTAATGTCAAATATTCCACACAGCGATAAGACCGTACGCAACCCACCACGCGGGCCCAATGCGAATTAGCGGTTTTTTTTTAAACTGACTACTGGTGTTGGCCGCAGATGGCCTTTACAGCTTCACCGGGCAATTGGCGAGCGCAGATGGCCTTAAATTAGCGGGTGTTAACGACTACCCCCCTATGATTGTAGCCGGGACCAACGGTTTAAGGTTTCCTCGAAGCACGGAGTCACCTTGTAACCATGTAATGTGAAACCTATGTATACAACCCATATTACGCAAATTAATATGGTTTGATTTGATCTTTCTTTGCAGGTCAAGTGATGCAGCTTGCAATGTCTTCTTAACCAACCTTTTCTGAACCAAAAGGAAACAATCGTATAAAATGACAGGCAGACACTACGTTGTCTCCAACCAAACCACCGCTGGACATAGGTCTCCCCTATTTTACGCTAAATATCCTCAATTTTCCGCATCCAGCGACCAACGACCTTTTACAAGTCGTCGATCCCTCGGGCCGAAGGGCGTCCTACGCTACGCTTACCAAGACGCGGTCTCCGCTCCAGAACTTTTCTGCTCTAGCGGCTATTGATTCTGCGACATACGTGACCAGCCCACTGCCACTTCAACTGATCCGGCGGGCTATGTCGGTAACTTTAGTTCTCTTAGGGATCAAATCATTTCTGATCTTATCTCCAAAAGAGATCTCGAGCATAACTCGCTCCTTTGTGCGTTGAGTGACTTTGAACTTGTGAAAAGTGTCCATGTCTCAGCTGCGTATGTTAGCACGGGTAGGACGCATTGTTCAAAGACAGTACCTACGCATGAGCGTAGCCAGTCTTGGGCTGAGGGTGGGGCAACAGTGAAACTATTCCCGGCCCCCTCTTCCTCGCTATTTCTTTTTTGTTTAAATATGTTAGAGCTACACTGAGGCAAGCGCCCCAGCTTGCCCCAGTGTGGCTACGCCCATGTAAGCAGTAAGTTACGTACGTGCAAATCTCAGCTCGCACCAGCTGCGTCATGTTCTCGGGCATGTTGACCACGTATCGCCAGCTGCCGCGGTTGTTGAGCGCCGCCCTCGGAGTCACGTACTCGGTGCGGTACTGGCACAGGTCCTGCGACCCGCTCGCTTGACGACGGGGACGCTCGCCGGACGTCTCTGCGCTGGAACATGTTGGTAGATTATGTATAAATAAGACTCTCTGATAATTTTACACGTGTTTTGTCCAATTAGAATGGATACTTGCAAGGGCGGATCGAAGTTGGCGCCCTCCTGGCCCTTGTATTCCATAACCATGGTGATTGATACGTCATAAACAGCTAGGTTTGAACTCTTTCAGTAAATGTTAAATAATATTAAGGCAAATGATAAATTAACCAATGCGTAGATATTTTAACATCCTCAGTGACTTCACAAATCGCTGATTTATTTACCAATTAATCTCCGTTTTATTCCTGCGATATTTTTGCTGTTTAATGATGAATCCCATACCTGGCAAATCCCAGGGCTATCCTCAAGGCTTCAGCGCCACTGAGCTTGCGTTTCTTCGACTCTGCGACGAGCTCAGCATTGCGGCGGCGTCGAGACCCGCGCTGTATGCTCGTCCGCGTCGGGAATGACACCGATCGCTGCACTGTGACGTCGGACCTTGAAGGGGATATGTATCTGGAACAGTGTTTTTTTTCTGGAGGACTTTTACTTCTGGCCGTGGAGGCTGTGAAGGCTATCTTCACGGCTTCATTGGAACAATAGCGAGCGCAGAAGGCTGTTTGCCCAAAAATATATGCAATAAAATCTAGTATATGATTCGGTAGGAAAGCAATCTGGTATGTGCCGGTATCGCGAAAAGGGACTTCACTGGGTACACATTAACTTATTCTCATCGAAGTACCTGCGCAAAAGTCAATTTTTTAGAGAATTAACCAATCAGTATACTCTACGCACGGCGCGCATTCCCCTGTGCTCGGTATTGGTCGGTCATTGTTGCTTCCTGCGTCGGTATTTGTTGAACGTCATGCCATGTTAGTCAGCCTCGTACGCTCGAAGGTTAGCTAGTGCACTACACTTTTCACCTTATATTGTGCCCGNATAAACAAAGATACTCACTTCCACCACTCATTTGGGTTATAATGTGTAACCCCACTCGCAGCCTGCCTGAACCAATCAGGGGTATCGTAGTTATACCCATTTCCATCGTAGTAGTTAGTATTATATGCGTTGGGGCTCAGACTGTTCGGCCTGTAGACCTTCTTGTAGTCATCTTCATACTGGTTCGAGGTAGGGTTCCAGTAACCCGACCCTTGGTATCCGAAGCCGAATTTGGTGAAGTTAGACGCGTGGTACGCTTTGACATTGTATGGTGATGGGTCGACTGGGGACGGTGGTTGGAGCGGCGTCTTTTGGGTGAAGATATCTGAAATCACGATCATATATTTTTCGCGACCCATTTGGTGTTGCGCTTGAGACCTCGGCTGCAACACCAAGGGTTCCGGGTACGATCCCCGGGCAGTATAAACATTTGAGTACATGGACATGTCTGTATGTAATGGTCTGGGTGTTTCCTATGTATAATATGTATATATTTACAAAAAATATATAAGTATGTTTATCCGTTGTTTAGTGCCCATAATACAGGCTTCATGTTTAACTTGGGGCTAGAAGGCGCTGTGTGAATGTCAGTAGATATTTATTTATTTTTTTAAGCTTCGTAATAAAATTTGAAATATCTTGTTTCGTTTGTTGTTTAATATGATAAGTTCCCACTTATTCGCCCCTTTTCCTTCACAGATTTGAAACCATAGGTGATCTGTTGTGAAATCTATAGAAGGGAAAAGAAGCGAATAAGTGGGAATCATTGAATATGTTGACGATTTTCCGGGTTGTCTGAACGCTCAGGGTATGCACTGCTTATTTCCATATATGGAATGCACGCCACTGCACGACACCATCTAACCCAAACATAAACGAGTCAGTATCGAGCATGCACCTAGGCCATTTACCTGTTACCTTCCTTTTGATTGTAGTGTTTAATTTTGGAACGGATTTATTGCACCATAAAAGCTATCGAGACCTGATTTATTTAACTTTTTATGGAGTGAAAGTAATTACAACTTATACCTGAACTCGATCATTCAATGCATATCACCTTTAGTAATAATAATTCTTATTAACTATATCAAGTCTGCCAAATGAGGTTTTGTTCACACTAAAGGCATATTACGAAATATGTAACAACCCAGTCATATATCGACACTTGTTTCCAAATATAGAAATAAAATGTGATAGGATCATCATTGCCATCAGCCTACAACGTCGGACTACTTGGAACAGGCCTTGAAACTATGAAGAAAGTAACTCACACGCGGGCTAAACGCGAATTGGTAGGTGTTATTAATGACCACGATTTTAAGATTGTAGCCAGGACCGATAGCTTCATCATCATCAGCTCATTAACGTCCCCACCGAGGGGCACGAGCCTACCCGTATAGGGTGATTAGGCCTTAGTCGTCCACGCGGGCCCAGTGCGGATTGGACGACTTCACACACAACCTTCGAATCTCTTCGCAGGCGTGCATGAAGGTTTCCTCACGATGTTTTCCTTCACCGTAAGAGCGTCGGATAACGTACATATATTTTCGAAAATTCGAAAATACATTGGTACGTGTCGGGATTTGAACCTCAGCCCTCCCGGTAGGAAGGCGACAGTCCACACCACTGAGCCACCGACGCTCTACCGATAGCTTCACTTGCCCTCTAAAGCACTGAATCATCATTTTCTTCAGATAATATGTAATTCCGACAGATTTTTTCTAATACAACTGGAAAAAAACCATTCCCAGTACGACGTATAAAAGTTTATGTATAAAAGTATCGATGGATGTGAAGGAAGTTAGAGAAGTATGTTAGGGCGCTTACCGCCATCTCTTAAAACTGTAATACAATATTTATTTATTTATTTATTTATTACCACACAGTTTACAAAACAGAAGAGAAACTATACAAGAAAAAAAAACTACATACATGAATAGACTGATACAGTACAAAACGGAGTAACATAAACACAGAAGATGCCAGTGGACCCCAAACTAGGAAAACCCTGTATCTTGGGGATCCTGAGTACGATGTCTGTTGAGAGTGTGACCAATAAACAGACAGAATTCAAAGAAACAATTGCAACATGTATCAAAGTATTAGCGGAAACAAAACTATGCAAAACAAGAAACTTAACTTCGCCTTTTCTACTACCATTATAGCAATACTGTTTTAAGAGATGGCGGTAACACCCAGGTCCCGCAGAGTGGCGCTCTATCAACTCTGCCTACCTCTTTGGGACCAGAGTGTTGTCTTTATTTTTATTTTGACGGCCCATTTGGTGTAATGGTTTAGGCGTCGGCTACTACATTAAGGTTCCAGGCTCAATTCCAAGTCACTACAAACATTTATGTGCTTGAACATATCTGATTGTATTGGACAGAAAAATATGTATATTGAAATTTCTTCGATAATCCATAGTACAAGTCCAGCTTAAATTAGAGCTAGATGGCGCTATGTGAAAGTCAAAAAACTTACCGTGATTATACCGTGTATGGTACTTAGTGTTGTAATCCTTAGGGTACAGCGGGTCGTTGACGAGTGAGATCTGATCAACATGGGGCAGCGAGTTGGCCCATATCCGTAAGGGTATTCCGGTTTCTTATTGGCTGAGAAGTCATCCCGGCTCTCGTCGGACAGTAGAGTCCGAATGTCGTACTGTCCCGCTTCTATGAGCTGCCTGATGATCTGTCTGGAGAGTTATTAATAATTATTATTTCAACATTAACCTATAGCGTTCCACTGCAAGGCAAAAGCAAGACAGTTACAATTGTTCAAAGAGAAGAAAACCCTGCTCATTATGGATATGGATTCACCTTATTCTACTCTGGTGGTGTACTAGGTGATAGACTCGATCGTGTAGGAAGTACCACCGCAGTGCCAGATATCGTCGGAATATGGACGGAGAGCGTCGGTGGCTCAATGGTGTGGACTGTCGCCTTCCTACCGGGAGGGCTGAGGTTCAAATCCGACACGTACCAATGTGTTTTCGCATTTTTGAAATTATATGTTACGTTATCCGACGCTCTTACAGTGAAGGAAAACATCGTGAGGAAACATTCATGCACGCCTGCGAAGAGATTCAAAGGTTGTGTGTGAAGTCGACCAATCCGCACTGGGCCCGCGTGGACGACTAAGGCCTAATCACACCCGCCACGGGTAGGCTCGTGCTCCTCGGTGGGGACGTTTAATGAGCTGCTGATAATGATGGACGGAGTCTCACGGATACCAAAAGTGTTAAAATTCAAGGGTTGTGCGTGAAGTCGTCCAACCCGCACTGGGCCCGCGTGGACGACTAAAGCCCAAAACGGTGGAGACGTTTAATGAGCTGATGAAAATGACATCACCAACTGTCATATCTGGTACAAATTTTATGTATTAATTTAACTAGCACTATCACTATGTAAGGTAATATTCAAAGGCGTGGAATTTTAATATATTACCTTTACTCGGTTACTTCGGCAATGGCTGAGATCAGTTATTTACTCTTTGAGTGTATGTTACACTGAGCTATTGCCCTTTTGCACTGCTGCGGCATGCATGTGTAGTTTGGAGTATGTGCTCAATATATTAATAATGTTTTGTGCATATCGGTATTGTTGTGTGTTGATTTGTTAATTAGATGATTTTTAATATGATAACTAAGCATGTACATGTGCAAATAAATGATTTATCTATCTAAGTATCTATTCATGAAAATCTCTCCGTATTTTATACGTATATAGCGTAGGTATGTAGTAATACTTACTCAGGGTAAGGGTCCGGATGAATGCAGTATGTAAGACCGGGTTGGGCGCAGGCGGGCGCGCGTCCGGGCGGCGCTGGCTCGTACCCACAGTACTGCCCATACGGACAGCTGTAACCGTCACCGCCCCGGGAACAACTCCACACCAACTGCTCAACAGAATGAAAATGAAAATATGTTTATTACATTCACAATGATTAATTTTGCTGATTGAGACCGTCTATTAAGTATTCGTATATACTTGTATCAGGCAGTCCCGCTCTTCATATAACATGGTAAGCTTAACCTTTACAACAAACAACATGTAGAAAAAAGACTTTAATGAAGAAACGAATATTCAATCAAAACAATTTGACAAACTTTAAAAACGATTTAGTACAAATACAATGGTCTAACCTGCTATCTACGAACAATGACATTAATAAAATTATAAGAATTCCATTTGCAAATTAATAAACTTTTAAACAAGCATATACCATTAAAAAATATTATAAGATCAATAAGAACACGAAGTGGATAACAAAAGGAATAAAAAGAGTTGCTATACAAAAGAATCTTACGATATTTAAAAATAAAATTTAAGAATGAACATTTTAAAAATATGCAAGTTATACTGTAAGATACTGAAGAAAATTATTAATACTGCGAATATAATTCAATGTTAAAAGACTAAATCATCAAAAAACAAATACAAAACAATGTGGGACATGATAAAGAAAAATAAAACTAACAAAACATAACAAACATGAAAATATAACATTAAAAATGGATAATAAACTATAAGATCCCCACTAAGATAGCAAATCTATTCAATAATTATTATAGGCAAATTAGTTCAAACAATAATACAGCAAATATAGTTTATCGCAAAACAAACACGTTGCCCAACTCATTCTTTTGAATTAAAAATATCAAGTGTCTCAATTTCATCCTTCAGGGTGAAGCTGAAAAGGCCATCTGCGGCCAACAGCAGTAGTCAGTTCGAAAAAAAAAAAAAACTGTAGTAGTGTGTTCGAACTTTTGATTTCGATCTCTTTCTATGAAGCGTTAAGGTCTAATTTTAATGAATAATTTTACGTTCTAAATATAACAATAACAATATACACATACGTGTATGTGTCGTTTTTTTGTTGACGTTTCTTCTTGATATTGCATCTAGCTAGTTTATTGTAGATCTAAGAATATAAATAGAATTATATATATAGAGCGTCGTCGGTGGCTCAGTGGTGTGGACTGTCGCTTCCTACGGGAGGGCTGAGGTTCAAATCCCGACACGTACCAATGTATTTTCGAATTTTCGTAATATATATGTAGTTATCCGACGCTCTTAACGGTGAAGGAAAACATCGTGAGGAAATTTTCATGCACGCCTGCGAGGAGATTCGAAGGTTGTGTGTGAAATCGTCCAATCCGCACTGGGCCCGCGTGGACGATAAGGCCTAATCACCCTATTACGGGTAGGCTCGTGCCCCCGTGGGGACGTTTAATGAGCTGATGATGATGAAGAATATACATTAATTCATGGAAATTGTGCATTGATTTAATGAATGCATAATTCATAGAATTAGACACAAGTGCATAACACTCCTATTTCTTTCAAAAGGTTACGCCAGAATAACAGTGCTAGTGCGGCGTATAGCGCACAGCAGCTGATATTGAGGCGGGACCTTTTGGCCGTATCCTATTCAACCTATCGCAGTCCACTGCTGGACATAGGTCTCCCCATTTCGCGCCAGATATCCGGTCCTCCGCTTTCCTCATCCAGCCTCCACCAGCGACCTTTCGCAAGTCGTCGGTCCATCGGCCGGAGGGCGTCCTACGCTACGCTTGCCGAGACGCGGTCTCCACTCCAGAACTCGTCTGCTCCAACGGCTATCGGTTCTGCGACATACGTGACCAGCCCACTGCCACTTCAACTTGCTGATCCGGCGGGCTATGTCGGTAACTTTAGTTCTCTTACGGATTAAATCATTTCTGATCTTATCCCTAAGAGAGACCCCGAGCATAGCTCGCTCCATTGCGCGTTGAGTGACTTTGAACTTGTGAACCAATCCCGCAGTCAGTGTCCATGTCTCAGCTGCGTATGTAAGTACGGTAGGACGCATTGCTCAAAGACTTTTGTCTTTAAGCATTGCGGAATCGTCGACGTGAAGACCTGACGAACTTGCCGAATGCCGCCAGCCCAACTGAATCCTCCTACTAGCTTCCCTCTCGAAATTGTGCCGGCCAAGTTGGATGGTTTGGCCAAGTAAACGTATCTTTGCACAACTTCGAGAAGGATGCCATCGACGCATATCGGTTGTGGCATGACATGGTCATTGAACATGACTTTCGTCTTATCCAAATTCATGCCAAGCCCAACTCGTCGGGAGGATTCATTTAGGCTATTCAACATCTCAGCAAGCTCTTCCGATATTATACCTGTATTGGCCGTATATGTAAAATTAAAAATATCCTTTTTCATAATTATGACGGCCCATGTGGTGTAAGGGTCGAGACGTCGGCTTCTACACTAAGGGTTCCGGGTTCGATCCCCGGGCATTACAAACATTTGTGTGCATGAACATGTCTGTTTGTAATGTATAATATGTATGTATTTACAAAAAAATGTACATAAGTATGTTTATTAGTTGCTTAGTACCCTAACTACAAGCACCTCGCTTAATATGGGGCTAAATGGCGCTGTCAGTGGATATTTATTATTATTTATTTATTTTCGAATCTTTTTTTATCTTATTAGTTATCGTGCAATCGTAATTAATACAAGTCTCTATCTCAAAGTCAAAGTCAAACTCTATTGAATCAAATTAGGCTTACAAAAAGCATTTATGAACATCAAAAATTATACAAAATACAATAATATATATGCGTATTATTGTGTACGGTCAATAAATGTTTTTTCTTTCTTCTTTCTATTCGTGGTGCATCGGACACATAGCGAGACGACTAAGAATCTAGCCTAGCTAGTAAAAAAAATGGCAAGGTAGTTATGATTGCATCCGGAAATACGTCGGAAGTCGCCCACAATTTTTTCGAATAATGTTTATTCAAACAAATGTCCATGTCACCTTTCAGTTGTCATACTTGTCATCGTAACGAGTTTGAAATTGACAGACCAATTAGAAACGTTTAATTCCACCTTGATCACTTTTAAATATCTAATGTACAATGTGCTCAATAAAGAAGTTTGAGCAATAGCCTCAATAATTATATAAAATATATTGATAATAATAATTATAATAAATATATAAATTTTGACACGAAATGAGAACCATGTAAACCCCATTTTTTAAAGTGTAACGTAACGAGTTTCTTGCCGGTATCTTCTCGGTAGATAACAACCTCCCGAACCGGTGGTAGATTCATTAAAAATAACTTCTTGACGATTCAAAAGTGTCATGTAATGATTTATTTGAATAAAACATTTTTGAGTTTGAGTTTGAATTTTATTCACTTAATTTTTGATCAAATATTATTTATAAAATTGGAGTAGAATCACTCTTAACTGTAAGCGTTATCCAAAATTATTGAGACACGTTGATATTTTTAATATGTAAACACAAAAAGCATAGAAGATTCACAGATTAACATTATTGTGCAATATAAGTACGTGTTACAGCATTTTAGGGTTCCGTTTAAGAAAATACAATTATGTATTCGAAAAAAACCTAAGTAGAAATTTTATCAATTAGTTTTTATGTGGGGGTGGTAATCGTTCTCACTAAAACCGCTGTTTGTGACATGAACTGATGAAAAGTGGCATCTAATCATGTGTTTTTCATACATTTAAGATCAATTAGAATTAGCGACATTGTCCGTGGAGGAGCTTCGGAGTACTTGATTGATGTCTTCCATTTATACATAAATAAAAATATTTTCGTTAATTATTATTTTCAGTCTATAAAGTCCCACTGCAGGGTACAATCCATGTTGCTATGTTATGGGCGTTAACGAACACCATTATAATAGCAGACGAGATCAACGGCTTATCGTACCCTTCGAAGCCCGGAAACATATATCTTTTTAAATCAGATCATTCAGCTAGCAATATCTTAACCTAACTGAAAAAAACCGCAAAATTTTTTACTATCCGTTTTGCTGTAGAAAATTTTATATACATAGTATGTTTTTATTATTTCTCAACGAAAAATTTATTGTTGTGTGTGATTTTTGCACACTTCATCGGCACTCCCTACCTGGAGCAAACAGTGTAAACATTAACAAAAACACATAAAAAATCAATTATTGTCCGGAACCAAAAGAAAGGATCTCAACCATTTTGGTTTTCAACATGCGCGCGCTTGTGCGCCGAGTAGATTAGCGCGTTCGCTTTCCATTACGTGCTACGCGTACTAACGCCTGTCATCTTTCCACACAGGTATAGTATCCAATTACGAGTTATTTTTATGAAATAAGTTAGCAACCGACATATGTCTAATCTGATGGTGTTTATTCAGATAGACGCAGACGACCGTCACAGTTTCACTGGGCAAATGACGAGCGCTGATGTCTCTCTGCCTAAAAAAAGTTTGTGCAACGTTCCTAAAGGCGTCCCAGGGTGGAAGATGCACCTTAGTGTTTGGGGAGTAAAGTTCTGGTGTAAGATTAGAGTACCCACGTAGGCGACCTACCCCTATTACACCTATCGCAGTCCACTGCTGGACATAGGTCTCCCCCATTTTGCGCCAGATATCCCGGTCCTCCGCTTTTCTGATCCAGCCTCCACCAGCGACCTTTCGCAAGTCGTCGGTCCATCGGGCCGGAGGGCGTCCTACGCTACGCTTGCCGAGACGCGGTCTCCACTCCAGAACTCGTCTGCTCCAACGGCCATCGGTTCTGCGACATACGTGACCAGCCCACTGCCACTTCAACTTGCTGATCCGCCGGGCTATGTCGGTAACTTAAGTTCTCTTACGGATTAAATCAGTTCTGATCTTATCCCGAAGAGAGACTCCGAGCATAGCTCGCTCCTTGCGCGTTGAGTGACTTTTAACTTGTGAACCAAATCCCGCAGTCAGTGTCCATGTCTCAGCTGCTATGTAGTACGTGGTAGGATGCATTGCTCAAAGACTACACNTCACTACGAGCCCTCATCCCGAAACACAAAAGAGCGTAACACCACGGATTAAATAATATTATATAACACTCATGTTTCACGGGAAGATATCTGGCATTGCAGTGGTACCTACCTAGACGACTCAGTATCGAGTCTACCACTTAGTCAACTTAAGAAAATCTTTAACCCTTTGACCGCCGATGACGCCTTAAGGCGTCAGACACAATTGATTTTCTATTGAGTCTAGATTTTCGGCGTTCAATGGGTTAAGCAACTTGTTTATTGTAAGGAACCCCAGAAGTCATATAATTTAATACGTTAGGATATCATTTGCAAACAAATTGTATAAAAAGCATTTGAATATAATAAATAAATAACTATCTAACCAGATGCACAACCTCACTCAAAAAGTGTCCGCAGCAAAAGTCTGCCCATCGCGTTTGTAGGGCAGAATTTTCATTCATGATCACGTCGTCATCATCAGCTCATTAAACGTCCCCACCGAGGGGCACGAGCCTACCCGTATAGGGTGATTAGGCCTTAGTCGTCCACGCAGGCCCAGTGCGGATTGGACGACTTCACACACAACCTTCGAATCTCTTCGCAGGCGTGCATGAAGGTTTCCTCACGATGTTTTCCTTCACGTAAGAGCGTCGGATAACGTATATAATTTCAAAAATTCGAAACACATTGGTACGTGTCGGGATTGAACCTCAGCCTCCCGTTTGGAAGGCGACAGTTCACCCATTGAGCACCGACGCATGATCACGTCGCTACATGTCATAATGACATACAGTAGAATCCCGATTATCCGGATTAAAACCAAGGGTATTTCGTAAAATCAAAAATCCGGATAATCGATTTTAAAAGCAAATCAAACAAATTGAATAATAATCGTTGATTTAAATTACATATTATAAAGTTTTATTATGTATTAAGTTTTACAAGTGTAGTTTAGGTAATACGATAAATAAAAACCGAGCTATATCGATAAATAATGAATTATATAGTACCTATGTAATTAGAAAAATCTTTAACTCGTCTACAAAAGAGTCGGCTGATGCAATGTAAGCAGAAAGCTTTTCTCCTTGAATCTCCAGTTCTCGAATGCCATGTCTAGATTTGAATCTTACCAACCATCCACAGCTCGCTTTAAAAGAATTATCACCACCAAGTTTTTGATTAAAATCCAATGCTTTTTTACCTAACAGAGGTCTAGATATGGACTGGCCGCATGCTCTCTTTTGTAAAAACCAAGTAAAAACTGCATTCTCCACAATTTCATTTTGAGGTTTTTTCATAACTTAACGTTGCGAACTTCCATCTTCTTTCTTAATCGCGCATGTGAATTTCATTATAGAATCAGAATTTTTTCGAGCTAAATAGTTTAAAAAGAAGTTCACCTATACTAAAAAGTGCTAGATCTAATTACAAAAGGGCTAAGGTGGCAACACTGACAAACACTCCTGCAAACAAATGAGAGCGGAGTACGATAGGACGCGAGAATAAACTTGTCGTAACATGCATTGTTGCGCTATTAAAACTTTTTAAATTGACAATTAGAGCCAGACGAATGAGTCCGGATAATCGGATATTCGGATAATCGATGTTCGGATAATCGGGATTCTACTGTAGTAGTGTTTCGCACAGTCCCTATTCGCGTAACCGGCATGTGCCGGGCCGCTTTTCTCCCCAAACATATGTTAGGCTACCAAGCCCCCCCGCAACGCCCTAAGCCGAGGTTCGAGTACCGTTCGGGACGCCCTTAGGCTCGTTGTGTAAATTTTAAGGCTGAGAGCCATCTGCGCTCGCCACTTGCCCGGTGAAGCTGAAAGGCCATCTGCGGCCAACAGCAGTAGTCAGTTCGAAAAAAAAAAAAAAATGTAGTAGTGTGTTCGTACTTTTGATTTCGATCTCTTTCTATGAAGCGTTAAGGTCTAATTTTAAATGAATAATTTTACGTTCTAAATATAACAATAACTGTACACATACGTGTATGTGTCGTTTTTTGTTGACGTTTCTTCTTGATATTGCATCTAGCTAGTTTATTGTTGATCTAAGAATATATATATATAGAGCGTCGGTGGCTCAGTGGTGTGGACTGTCGCCTTCCTACCGGGAGGGCTGAGGTTCAAATCCCGACAGTACCAATGTATTTCGAATTTTCGAAAATATATGTACGTTATCCGACGCTCTTACGGTGAAGGAAAACATCGTGAGGAAACCTTCATGCACGCCTGCGAGGAAATTCGAAGGTTGTGTGTGAAATCGTCCAATCCGCACTGGGCCCGCGTGGACGACTAAGGCCTAATCACCCTATACGGGTAGGCTCGTGCCCCTCGGTGGGGACGTTTAATGAGCTGATGATGATGAAGAATATAATCCATTAATTCATGGAAATTGTGCATTGATTTAATGAATGCATAATTCATAGAATTAGACACAAGTGCATAACACTCCTATTTCTTACAAAAGGTTACGCCAGAATAACAGTGCTAGTGCGGCGTATAGCGCACAGCAGCTGATATTGAGGCGGGACCTTTTGGCCGTATATGTAAAATTAAAAATATCCTTTTTCATATTTATGACGGCTCATGTGGTGTAAGGGTCGAGACGTCGGCTACTACACTAAGGGTTCCGGGTTCGATCCCCGGGCATTACAAACATTTGTGTGCATGAACATGTCTGTTTGTAATGTATAATATGTATGTATTTACAAAAAAATGTACATAAGTATGTTTATTAGTTGCTTAGTACCCTAACTACAAGCACCTCGCTTAATATGGGCTTGTGTGAGTGTCAGTGGATATTTATATTATTTATTTATTTTAGAATCTTTTTATCTTATTAGTTATCGTGCAATCGTAATTAATACAAGTCTCTATCTCAAAGTCAAAGTCAAACTCTATTGAATCAAATTAGGCTTACAAAAAGCATTTATGAACATCAAAAATTATACAAAATACAATAATATATATGCGTATTATTGTGTACGGTCAATAAATGTTTTTTCTTTCTTCTTTCTATTCGTGGTGCATCGGACACATAACGAGACGACTAAGAATCTAGCCTAGCTAGTAAAAAAAATGGCAAGGTAGTTATGATTGCATCCGGAAATACGTAGGAAGTCGCCCACAATTTTTTCGAATAATGTTTATTCAAACAAATGTCCATGTCACCTTTCAGTTGTCATACTTGTCATCGTAACGAGTTTGAAATTGACAGACCAATTAGAAACGTTTAATTCCACCTTGATCACTCGAGTACCCATGATTCTAACTGTTTTTTTTTTATTGTTTCTCAAATAAGTTTCTCTGATTTTTAAATAGTTTTTAAATATCTAGTGTACAATGTGCACAATAAAGAAGTTTGAGCAATGGCCTCAATAATTATTAAATATATAAATATATATAAATATATATTTGAAAATGAGAACCATGTAAACCCATTTTTTTAAAGTGTAACGTAACGAGTTTTCTTGCGGTATCTTCTCGGTAGATAACAACCTCCCGAACGGTGGTAGATTCATTAAAAATAACTTTTGACGATTCAAAAGTGTCATGTAATGATTTATTTGAATAAAATTTTTGAGTTTGAGTTTGAATTATATTCACTTAATTTTTGATCAAATATTATTTATAAAATTGGAGTAGAATCACTCTTAACTGTAAGCGTTATCCAAAATTATTGAGACACGTTGATATTTTTAATATGTAAACAAAAAAGCATAGAAGATTCACAGATTAACATTATTGTGCAATATAAGTACGTGTTACAGCATTTTAGGGTTCCGTTTAAGAAAATACAATTATGTATTCGAAAAAAACCTAAGTAGAAATTTTATCAATTAGTTTTTATGTGGGGGTGGATTACCATCCCCACGATTACGTTATCACTAAAACCGCTGTTTGTGACATGAACTGATGAAAAGTGGCGTCTAATCATGTGTTTTTCATACATTTAAGATCAATTAGAATTAGCGACATTGTCCGTGGAGGAGCTTCGGAGTACTTGATTGATGTCTTCCATTTATACATAAATAAAAATATTTTCGTTAATTATTATTTTCAGTCTATAAAGTCCCACTGCAGGGTACAATCCATGTTGCTATGTTATGGGCGTTAACGAACACCATTATAATAGCAGACGAGATCAACGGCTTATCGTACCCTTCGAAGCCCGGAAACATATATCTTTTTAAATCAGATCATTCAGCTAGCAATATCTTAACCTAACTGAAAAAAACCGCAAAATTTTTTACTATCCGTTTTGCTGTAGAAAATTTTATATACATAGTATGTTTTTATTATTTCTCAACGAAAAATTTATTGTTGTGTGTGATTTTTGCACACTTCATCGGCACTCCCTACCTGGAGCAAACAGTGTAAACATTAACAAAAACACATAAAAAATCAATTATTGTCCGGAACCAAAAGAAAGGATCTCAACCATTTTGGTTTTCAACATGCGCGCGCTTGTGCGCCGAGTAGATTAGCGCGTTCGCTTTCCATTACGTGCTACGCGTACTAACGCCTGTCATCTTTCCACACAGGTATAGTATCCAATTACGAGTTATTTTTATGAAATAAGTTAGCAACCGACATACGTCTAATCTCATGGTGTTTATTCAGATAGACGCAGACGACCGTCACAGCTTCACCGGGCAAATGACGAGCGCTGATGTCTCTCTGCCTAAAAAAAGTTTGTGCAACGTTCCTAAAGGCGTCCCAGGGTGGAAGCTGCACCTTAGTGTTTGGGGAGTAAAGTTATGGTGTAAGATTAGAGTACCCACGTAGGCGACCTACCCCTATTACACCTATCGCAGTCCACTGCTGGACATAGGTCTCCCCCATTTTGCGCCAGATATCCCGGTCCTCCGCTTTTCTCATCCAGCCTCCACCAGCGACCTTTCGCAAGTCGTCGGTCCATCGGGCCGGAGGGCGTCCTACGCTACGCTTGCCGAGACGCGGTCTCCACTCCAGAACTCGTCTGCTCCAACGGCCATCGGTTCTGCGACATACGTGACCAGCCCACTGCCACTTCAACTTGCTGATCCGGCGGGCTATGTCGGTAACTTAAGTTCTCTTACGGATTAAATCATTTCTGATTTATCCCGAAGAGAGATCCGAGCATAGCTCGCTCCATTGCGCGTTGAGTGACTTTTAACTTGTGAACCAAATCCCGTCAGTGTCATGTCTGTGCGTATGTTAGTACGGGTAGGACGCATTGCTTAAGACTTACACGCGACCTACACAAGTATAAAATAGTTAACTTAATATCAGAGCGTCGGTGGTCTTGGTGTGGACCTTCCGATCTGAAAGGTGCGTTTACATCCCGCCACGTAAAAAATACACAACAAGTATGGGCGCTCCAGAGTGGTATTTTTTTCGAACTGACTACTGCTGTTGGCCGCAGATGGCTTTCAGCTTCACCGAGCAATTGGCCAGGCAGATGGCTTCTGCCTTAACATTTAACACGAGTCTAATGCGTCCCCGAACGGGACTTGAACTCGGCTTAGGGCGTTACGGGGAGGGCTAGGTAACCTAGCAAATGTTTGAAAAGAAGACGCGGCCCGGCGCAAGCCGGTTACGCTAAGTATAAGCGAACCTACAGGGATCGCGACGAAGGATCACGGGGGGAACCTTGGATGTCTATTTGATGTTAATCTATCTGTGTATCTTCATGCACAATTAGTTCTACATAATAAATTTCTACCATTTAATTGTCTATTAGATTTAACCTTAAACTGCTGTGTCATTGGGTATCTTATGTGATACGTGATGTCTTACAACCTCTCGTATCGCTCTTGACATAGAAAGGCCTAATGGCCGTCATCATCAACCTTTTCATAGATATTATGAGGTAGACAGACTGTATATTGAAAGGCGGTGTCTAATTTTTGTTAGTGTGCAGATACAGATTTGTATTAGTGTGCGTCACTAGGGATGTGACTTGGTATCGAAAATTGCTAGAATTAGCCGGGCGTCGTCGTCGCACCTGCAGAATTAGATGATTATAAATTGTGTTAAAAATAACATGGAGTCAGATACAGCAACGCTGTTAATTTTATCTAAAACAAAATTAAAATAAAGCGTTCCATAATTTTTTATACGCAAATATTTTGAAGTTTGGTCTTCCTGGTGAAAAATTAGACGATGTTGGAACAATAAAACAAAATATTATTGATAGGTATTAAATAGACTATATTATATTTTACGGTAAAATAACAAATTTTAAATACACTCACAAACTCAAACTAAAAATTATTTTATTTCAAAAATATATACTGAAAGCCTCATATCATTTGTAAAGACCTATACATACCTACATTGATAACCCACAATAGTGGGTATCATGAAAAATGGTTCAGTTTAAATATGCGACCTAAAAACATTTTTTTTTTCATGTTTTTTGTTAAATTAAAATAAATAAATATAAAGCTCACGCTTGGTCCCAGAAGGGTAGGCAGAGATGATGAACGCCACTTTGCACGGTCCTGACATACTTCCCTAGCTTCAATCACATCCATCAATCTTTCATACAAGCTCTTTTATTCCTCTTCTTGGGACCCCAGCCTTCTTAAGGACTTGACCAATTTGGTCAAGGTAAGTCCTTCTGGTCGTCCTGCTCGTGTATCTTCCATTCGCACAATGCACCTGCTTTGCTATTCTTTTTTCACTCATGCGCTCCAAGTGTCCATACCTCCTAACATACCTCTTTTACTTTTGACAGCATTCCTAATCCTGTTTGTTAAAATTATAATGTGGATTACTGAACACAAATTTTCTTGCAAATTATAACAATATTTTTATAGTTTTTAAATTTTCTGAAAAAAGTTGATGTGATATTCGGACAACATACAGACATGACGAATCTATAAGGGTTCTGTTTTTGCTGTTTGACTACGGAACCTAAAAAGAAATTAAAAAGTATTTTGAATCTACCACGCGGTTCAAAGATTTGATTATATTAAGAAGACTGGCAAGAAACTCAGTAAGTAGTTATTCAATGGCCATTATCAATTTGCAATTGTTTTTGTCCTTAATCAGATATCTACAGTGAGTCAGCATTCAATTTGTATAAAGAACTGTTAAGAATACTATCGATGGAATTAAATTCTATGTTGATACATCACTATGTAACATCCTTAAATTTTCATGCATAATATTAATTGTTTAGACGTAATTTTACAATTAATACAAGCTAATGTATGTCTAACATTATTTAAAGTCGTCTACTACATGTTTTTTATACATAAGTCTCATTACAACTACGTAATATGAATGAAAATGTCGGCAAATATTTACTTATGAAATGATAATTCCGGGTCTTTTACTCTCCTTTGGTGGTTCTTGAAGAACAATTTACGCGAAACGACATTTTTCTACGTTTACTTATTTCTTTTCAAAATATTTATTAAAATTATGACACTTTGTGAAAATTTGCACGACAGCTCGTAATGTTTTGGCCTCTTTGGAGCCACAAAATGACACGACGTTGAGAGTTGTCAAACGTCTATCAACCGTCTCTTCTACTCGTAACTAGGATTCGTGTGATAGACAAGATACATGACGTGTATTGCATTACAATGATATAAGAGCGGCAACGTCTTATGACTACATCTAGTACATGCTTAATCTAAGACCTTTGTGCTATAATCATCGCGCTATCAATTAACGGTTGACTGTCAGACGCAGTGTCAACTATTGTCAAATGTCACTGCGCTATTAAAATTGGGCTGACCTTGTCTGATTTGTCAGATAGACAGATAGCTTCAGTTATGACACCGATAAATTCAGAACTACATCTGTTAAGAGCGCAGTGGGTATTCCCTGAAACGGCTGGACCGATTTTGACGGGACTTTCTTTGGCATGTAGAAAGAAAGAAAAAGAAAATTCATTTATTGACCCTTTAACAACAACAAGCCAATATTCGGACAGGACCGTAAGAACGAAGTTAATGTTACTTAATTTAAATGTAGTTGATTTAATAAGAAAAAATTGGCTTTTTTTATTTAAGAAATCTTTTTTGTAACGAAAATAAAATACTATTTTTAATAGTTAGCTGACATCCTGTATAGACCAAAGGCGAGTATCACCGCAGGGCACAGTACCTTAAAAATAAAGCGTTACTAGTTGAATGATGAGCTATTGCATAAGCTACTGTCTTTATTACTAGTTAAACAACATTGTGGTCTAGTTTGTGCGAAAAACTCGATTGTTATGGCAAACAATCGGAAGACTCAATATGAAATTGCATTATTCCGGTTGTTATGATGTAATTGTTGTTCTTATCTGGTAACAGGTGACATTACGTGTATTTGTCGTTACACTGAACCGGTGTACTTTAAGGTGTTGTTTTAGAAATTAAACCGGGTACATCCATTTGACATTAAAATAATCAGATTTACAACATTCACACAGCGCCGTTTAGCAAGGAGAATACATACTTAATATTGTTTTTAAGTGCATATAAATTATTTATTTTTTTGATAGTGAAACAATAACAGTGAACGGCTGTCGGTTTTTACAGGCTACATTTCGGTGAGTGTGCGATGGAATTACACGCGTTAATTCCACCAGCCCTTTTCACCATCGGGATACAGAGGAGGCGAGCGTTCATCCTTACGTGGTAGACATTCCACACATCCGCACAGCCCGCTTTGGTGCCTCGTTCCTAATGCGCACTGCAAAGGAATGGAATTCTTTGCCTCCGTATGTGTTCCCCGATCATTACAACTGGCGTCTTAAAGGAAAGAGTGATAGGCTGTTTCTAGGCAGGCATGATCTTCGGCCGCATCATCACTTACCATCAGGTAAGATGGCGGTCACCTATCTGCCTATAAAGGATAAAAAAAGTTTTGAAAATGACATGAGCGTAAACAAATACAANAAGCGCAGTGGGTATCCCTGAAACGCTGGACCGATTTTGACGGGACTTTCTTTGGCATGTAGAAAAAAAGAAAGAAAATTCATTTATTCGCCCTTTAACAACAACAACGCCAATATTCGGACAGGACCGTAAGAACGAAGTTAATGTTACTTAATTTAATGTATTGATTTAATAAAAAAACTTGGCTTTTTTATTTAAGAAAATCTTTTGTAACGAAAATAAAATACTATTTTAATAGTTAGCTGACATCCTGTATAGACACAAAGGCGTATACCGCAGGGCACAGTACCTAATAAAAACATAAAAGCGTTACTAGTTGAATTGAGCTATTGCATAAGCTATGTCTTTTACTAGTTAAACAACATTGTGGTCTAGTTTGTGCGAAAACTCGATTGTTATCGGCAAAACAATCGGAGACAATATGAAATTGCATTATTCGGTTGTTAGATGTAATTGTTGTTCCTTATGGTACAGGTGACATTACGTGTATTTGTCGTTACACGAACCCGGGGTACTTTAAAGGTGTTGTTTAGAAATTAAACCGGGTAATCATTTGACATTAATAAAATTTACAACATTACACAGCGCCGTTTAGCAGGAGAATACATACTTAATAATTGTTTTAAGTGCATACAAATTATTTATTTTTTTGATAGTGAAACAATAACAGTGAACGGCTGTCGGTTTTTTACAGGCTACATTTCGGTGAGTGTGCGATGGAATTAACACGCGTTAATTCACCAGCCCTTTTCACCATCGGATACAAGACGGAGGCGAGCGTTCCATCCTTGTGGTAGATTCCCACATCCGCCAGCCCGCTTTGGTGCCTCGTTCTAATGCGCACTGCAAAGGAATGGAATTCTTTGCCTCCGTATGTGTTCCCCGATCATTACAACCTGGCCGTCTTAAAGGAAAGTGAATAGGCTGTTTCTAGGCAGGCATGATCTTCGGCCGCATCATCACTTACCATCAGGTAAGATGGCGGTCACCTATCTGCCTATAAAGGATAAAAAAAAGTTTTGAAAAATGACATGAGCGTAAACAAAATACAAAAATTTCCATCATCGCCGCCACCGCACCTTCAAAGGGACCTAAAAAAGGTTTGTAGGCTCGATACTGAGTCGTCTAGGTAGGTGCCACCGCAGTGCCAGATATCATCCCGTGAAACAGGAGTGTTATACACTTTTGTGATTCGGGATGAGGGCACTGTAGCTACTGAAATTAAGGGGTATAGGAGACCTAACATCCGTTATCTCGGGTGACGGGCGCAGTGCGGCATTGATGGAGGATAATAATGCTATCAGTTTTGGTCGCCTTCAATGCCGCTCTGTCATGGTCTGGCGTACCACTTACCATTAGGTGAACGTCCAGACCGTTCTGAACACTTATAACATAAAATAAAAAAATAAATAAGTAACTTCAGCGAGGTGGTCATATTTCGTGAATCGCATTAAATAAATATCCAGCAACGATCACACAGCGCCGTCTAGCCTCAAACTAAGCATTGAAGTCTGTAATATGGTGACTAAACAATTGATAAAATACATACATTTTTTTTGTAAATATGTACATACATATTATAATAAATACACCAGACCTATACAAACAGATATGTTCAAGCACACAAATTTTGTACTGCCTGGGGATAGAACCCGGAACCCTTGGTGTAGTAGCCGACGTCGCAACCACTACACGAAAAAGGTCGTATCATAATCTATTCAACCTATCTCAGTCCCCTGCTGGACATAGGCCTCCCCCATTTTGCGCCAGATATCCCGATCCTCCGCTTTTCTCATACAGCCTTCCAGCCACCAGCGACCTTTCGCAAGTCATCGGTCCATCGGGCCGGAGGGCTTCCTACGCTACGCTTGCCGAGACGCGGTCTCCACTCCAGAACTCGTCTGCTCCAACGGCCATCGGTTCTGCGACATATGTGACCAGCCCACTGCCACTTCAACTTGCTGATCCGGCGGGCTATGTCGGTAACTTTAGTTCTTTACGGATTAAATCATTTCTGATCTTATCCCTAAGAGTGACCCCGAGCATAGCTCGTTCCGTTGCGCGTTGAGTGACTTTGAACGTGTGAACCAATCCCGCAGTCAGTGTCCATGTCTCAGCTCCGTATGTTAGCACGGGTATAATAATATTTATAGTAAATTCGTCGTGGGAACGGTCACTTGTGAAACAGCATCCTAAATACCTAAGTTAGGTAACAATTGCAATGAGGCTCGTCTTCCGTAAAACAATGAGTTAACACTAAACAATTCATAACATGCACAAACCGACAAACTGGAGCAGCCGACTAGGATGTTACATAACACAACCTTGAACCACTTTAAGATGCTGCAGACAGAACTAATACATTTGTTGAGAATTACAAAGGAAATTCATGCACTTTTAAAGTTTTGAGAAAGGAGAATATGGGCATTTAAAATGGCCATCATATCATTAGGCTAGCATCATTAGGCTATAGCGTTGCACTGCAGGGAATAGGTTGACCGGTGGGACTCTCCATTAATACATCATTGGTCACGGATTTCAGCGCCAGCAACTAGATACACTTTTTGGTAAACGGTTTTTGAACCTAAATTGAATTTTTTTAGTAAGTATTTATTTATTTATTTAAATGGACTAGACTATTTTTACTGTTAGTAACTTTTTACTATAGATACCGGATCTGAGAATAAAGTTATTATTATTATTAATATACTACACACAGTATGGCTATGGTGAGTATAGGCCGTTAACCACCAGGCAGGCCCAATAATCCGCATCGGGCTGCGCGGGGTGGGTGTTAACTTCTACCATATTTAGATTGAAGCCTGGACCGACAGCTTAACGTGGCCCCCGCCCGCGGGGGCAATCGTCGCGTGTCCCTGTAGGTTCGCACAGTCCCTATTCGCGTAACCAGCATGTGTCGGGCCGCTTTTCCCCAAATATATGTTAGGATACCAAGCAACACCCCCCACCCCGCAACGCCCTAAGCCGAGGTTCGTGTCCCACTCTGGGACGCCCCTAAGGGCCTACGAGCCTAAGCTCGTTGTGTAAATGTTTCAGGCTGAGAGCCATCTGCGCTCGCCAATTGGTGAAGCTATAAAGGCCATCTGCGGCCAACAGCAGTAGTCAGTTCGAAAAAAAAGCTTAATGTGCCCTCCAAAGCACGGAATCATCTTTTTATTTAAGCTGCCTCCGTGTTCTGGATCTGAGGGTCAGTTTACATCGTTGCGGGAAACGGGAATTGTGGCTTCAAATCCTACGAGGAAAACGCTTGGTGAAAATCACTATTTGCATTTTTTACAGTTTGATTAGGACATTGCAAGCTGAGAGCGTCGGTGGCTCGATGGTGTGGACTGTCGCCCTACTACCGGGAGGGCTGAGGTTCAAATCCCGCCACGTAACAATGTGTTTTCGAAATTATATGTACGTTAATCAGACGATCTTAGAAAACCGTGAAGGAAAACAACGTGAGGAAACCTGCGCACGCCTGCGAATAAATTCAAAGGCTGTACTTGAAGTCGGCCAACCCGTACTGGGCCTGCGTGGACGACTAAGGCCTGAACACCCTTACGGGTAGGCTCGTGCCCCTCAGTGGGGACGTTTTATGAGCTGATGGTGATGATGACATGGATATATAGAGTCATTAAAGTTTCGAGTACGTAAAAAATCCTCTTTCATAAATATACACACCAAAAATGAACAGCTTTTGGGTTGAAAATACTCACGCCTGCATAGATTTAGGAAAACAACCTAATATTGTATTGCCGGGAGCCGAATCCGGGATCTTTCTAATACTGTCTAAATGAATCATTATCCATTACGCAATCTAGGCAATAGAATGGCACACATGACCTAACCAAAGCCTGTTTTTATAATTGTATAGAGTTATATGGAAAGGCGACTAGATAATTTCAATTTTAACTATTTATTACACAACTCACGCCCAAGTTTTGAATATTATAGTTATTTCTGCACTTGCTGATAAATGGTGATATTAATACAGACTTTCCCGACATTTAAATGGCCAAGTCAATGTTTGCCTCAGTGCTGTGGCCATTAAAGCTCAAACAAGATTTACTTATATATAACAATAAAATCTTGAATATAAGTAGACTAATCCATTAAAATTATTTGTGGTCTTTATACTCATGATATTAAAATGTGTATTTAATATGTACCTATTTTTATGTAATTGGTAATTTTTATTATTATTATTTTTGTGGAAATTTATTAACCTCCCATGTCTGGGGAAAATTTCTATGTCACAGGCTTGTGGCCAAAGCGCCATAGTATTTGATCTATCGGATATACAATTAGTTTAATGAAAGGAATTTGCGGACGATTCGGCACGTGTTAAGAATTGCAGCCTTTTGAAGTAAAATGTAGGTAAGTGAGTGAATTTGTAGTATATGTAGACTATGATGTAATGTATTGGGTATGATTCCCATGATGAATTGGTTTTGACGGCATTAACTCGCCATTGGGCTTTAATTTCAATGGCGAGATATATTCAGTATTCAGTATATTTGCTTAATTTTTCAGTATGTGCTGAAATGAGGTTATGGGTGTTAGGAACAGCAATGTCGATGAGGTAAACTAATTTTTAACTTTATCATGAAGAATAATGTCAGGTCTATTATGGTGTACAGTTCGATCAGTAATTATTGTTCTATCCCAGTATAATTTAAAGCAACTGTTTTCCAATACGGCTTGTGGTGTGTATTTGTAATAGGCAGATTTTTCTAGAATTAATTTGTGTTTATATGCTAAATATTGGTGTATAATTGAAGGTCATGTCGATGTTTGTAGTCCGTTTGAGTTATTATTATTGTTGTTTTATATTAAGTGCATGGTTGTTTGCGTCTACCGCTCTTATCATTTATGTTTTTTTTCCGGTTCACAATGGCCTGCTGGTAGAAATCTCTTATAGAGATAAGCTAGCCTGTACTTTATTGTTTCTTACTGTATACTTAAATTGTCACGCTATGAACGAATAAATAAATAAATACAATAATGAATATTTTCTGCTCATTAGAAAAATATCGGGTCTCTAAGGCTATTCGCGTTTAATTTTCTTTGTACGAAATCAATACATGAAAACTCTACCTCCAATTAAAACCTATAATATAACCTATACTATAATGTATTAATATAGTTATAATGTCATTATAATACACTGTGACTCACTAGTACACCCGAAACAGCAGGCACATTATCAAGTCGCTAGTAATATAGTTCTTAAGTACACTCACAACGAAAAGTAAATGTAGTTACTAAACCAATCTTCATGTATTAAAAATTAATCGCAAAATGTGTTGGTAAGCAGATAACTTACCAACGCCTGGCCAAATACGAATGGCAAAAAACTTCAAAATTCCGAATAGTTATAAATATATATAATAAAAATAAATTCTGGTAAACGTTACCCGTAGCTATTAGGGGTTAATCATATTTATCGGATTTATTTATCATTTTAATCATAGTGCAAAACGATTCCGAAATTCAAATTAAAAGAACAATTTATATCATTTGTATTAGTTACAAATAAAGAAACATTTATTGGAAAAGCCCCTTTACTCCCCACTTTTCACACTTCTTAAATAATCTTTCTAATCTCTGATACATAAATAATCATTCATATCACAGCGCCATCATGCTCCACGTTAGCTTGAAGCCTGTATTATGGGTACTAAACATCGGATAAACATACCAATACATTTTTTTTACATACATATTATACATAAAAAACTAACAGACCATTACAAACAGACAAGTTCATGCACACAAATGTTTGTACTGCCCGGGGATCGAACCCGGAACCCTTGATGTTGCAGTTGACCTCTCTAACGCAACACCAAATGATGTAAGTAGGAGGTAATCAGACTTTTATTTTGCTTTTATGTAACTTTATTTACCTCTAACTCACAGGTACACAGGTAGTATTAAAAGAAAACAATAGTTTTCTTAAACCATGACATTTAAACTAAACAAATGTACTCTGTTCATATTACAAAACACCGGTAAGTTCAAATTTCTTTGTACACATCATTGGCGGCTTATTAACAATGTGTTTGTGCATATGTGCGTGTAAAATTAAGCTTAAACACTTGTGTTCACGACTGTTCAGCCTCGCTCCACTTGCATACATTACACGACAATGGTTTGGTCTGAAATCGGAATATTAATTGCGAAGTGCGACATTCACTGCACTACGAGTTAGTTCCTTCTTCTAATTCTATTTCTAAATTTTGATTCTAGTATCATAAAAAGCCTAAAGCGACTATCGAGTAAGAAACTTCTTCGGACCTTCCCAAAGATCCTACTTTTTTACCGAACCGGTGGTAGAGTAAAAAATATAATTATTAATTATTGGCGATTCAAAAGTATTTCTTTAAGATTAATTTGAATAAAGACGATTTATATAAAAAAAATATTTACTGTATTAACAAATATATAGTAAAAGTTTTTTTGAAAAGAGTTACCGAGTTTCTTGCTGGATTCTTCTCAGTAGATAACAACAGTCCGACCTAGTGGTATAATCCTTGACATTCAAATAAACTACAGACTTATAACTTAACAGCGCAGGCCTTGCGTGTAAGTTTCAGCACTATCTCCCAATAGTTGTGCTGTATGGGAAAGCCTGTGCACTGAAAAAGCATTCATAGGCTAGTTGATTGATAAGTTTGGTGCTATATTAATTTTAAATGCTCCACAAACACTCGTAATTCGTCTCCTATATTGAGGATAAAATAAAACTTTATGACTGACATGGTCAAAATCAATACACGTTATTCTTAAAATTATCCACGCATTATTAGTTAATGTGAAGGTCTTAGAAATGTCTCTTGCAATATGATACGTTACGTATCATTATAGTTGATTTAAATATTTATAAGGTCCGGTTCAATGACCTTAGATTAAGCAGTAATAACGATTAGGGTTTATAATATCGACCCACGTGTAATGGTTGTAAGTTCGTCTACTAGGTGGTCGACTCGGTCGTCTAAGTAAGTACCGCTGCATCACCAAATATCGTCCCATTATATAAGAGTATTTTGAAGAAAAAGCATTTATTTGACCACAAAAACAATACAATACAAATAATAATATATAATTGACACGTAAAAGGAAGTTTTGCACATCTGTGTTAAAGATGAGGGCACTGTAGCTAGTTAAATTACCGGGTATGAGAGATCTAACATCTGTCGTGTCAGATGTGGGGTACAGGGCAGTGTTGACAGATGGTAAAAACTACCTACTGTTTTTGATTTCCTTCAACACTGTATCTGTCATGGTACGACGTAGGTATCGCTTACCATCAGTTGAGCGTACTATCGTCCCATCCAGTTTATGACATTAAAAAAAACATAAAAAGTTACTTAAGCCTAAAAACTGTGACATTATATTTTTGGAAGTTCCCCATCTCTCCCCTGTATAGAAACAAAATGAAGATTAAAGGTGCAAAATCAGGCAAAAAAAATTTAAACACAAAACCATCTACAAAAGTATATAAACAAATATTTTCTTACGTTTGACCTTTTTAATTTGAAACCATTACTATAATAATGGAAATTAACAATTTGAAAAGGTGAAAAAATATAGCGAAATGCAGTAGTGCGGAAATTATGCGCGTTCATATATTTTGTTGGCAATTATTTTTTTATACTCGTGTTATTGTTTATCACATCCATGTATACAACATGACCCAAATATTTAAAACAAATAATTAATAAATTGACTTTTTTATGAAACACGTTTCGATAGGTTTTTTATGTGATAAAGTCAACAGGACAGTCAGTACGCTCACCTGACGGTACGTGATACGCCTGACCATGACAAAACGGTATTGAAGGAGACCACCAACTGAAAGACAGTTTCTATTTTCGATCAACGCCGCACTGCGATCGTCACCTAAGACGACCGATGTTAGGTCTCTTATACCCAGTAATTTCACTAGCTACAGTGCCTTCATCCCGAAACACAATAGTGCATAGCACTCTCATTTCATAGGACGATATCTGGCACTGCGGTGGTACCTACCTAGACGACCCAGTATAGAGTCTTCCACCTACTGAATAAATGTTGCAATATATTTGCCGTTTTAATTTTGTATATTTTTATAAAGTGTACATAGTAAAAACATTCGAAGTCACTGTTAATCGATAAGTTATGCTATCCGGATACACCGGTGACAGGAGCCAGTGACATAACGAGATAATAGACAGTTTTTGCTACCAATCACCGTCTGATTGGGACCTTGTTTGTTTTATTGGCTGCAAAAAATCTCGTGTCACGTTCCTAATTAGCAATTAGATAAGCCGGCTTTTATCGATACATTGATCAATATTTTTTTATAAGTAATACGCAAGTTACGAGTGGCAGATTTATACTGTTCGATTTCTTTTACAACCCATGTGGTAATAATTATTTTTTTATGTTATAAGTGTACAGGACGGTCTGGACGCTCACCTGATGGTAAGTGATACGCCAGACCATGACAGAGCGGCATTACAGGAGATCAACAACTGATAGACAGTTATTATCCTCCATCAATGTCGCACTGCGCCCGTCACCCGAGACAACAGATGTCAGGTCTCTTATACCCGGTAATTTCACTAGCTCGTGGTACCTACCTAGACCACTCAGTATCGAGTCTACCACCTAGTCAACCTGGTTATAAAAAATTATAAGTAATTTTAGTTTGATCTACGTGCAGTACTAATACTAGTATGTGTGTATGAACATGTCAGATGTATTAGTCTGGGTGATTCTAAATAGAATTTAATATGTTTTTACAAAAATATAAGTATGTTAAACTGTTGTTTAGCACCATAGTGCAAGACTTCTTAAATTGGGGTTAGATGGGGTTATATAAATATCTCTGAATTTACTGAAAAATTAATGAAAAACACTGAAAATAGATTTATTTACATTCATTGGTTAGCATTTTGAATAATATATGTACCGTATTGTCAACACGTTTAAAATGCAGGGTACCTTTTATTGATACTTTTTTAATATCATTCTATAATTACAAAAACCTCATTCAAACACAATAAGTAATTATAGTAACGCGCAAAATAATACTTCAATATTTCTATGACACCAATTAATCGAACTAAAAACAGAATGCGTTACTGGCACTAGATATTTGTGAATATATTTAAATATTAATAGTAGGACAATAAAATATAAAATAACATTAAGTAGGACAAAATTATCACGGTTCAGAGTAGGTATAAAATTTTTCCTTTACCTGACTTTAACGACTCCAGCTTCACCTGCCCATGGTGTTTTTTTTTTTTATTCAGAACTCTAAGAGATTAAGGTTCTGGTGACCTGATAAAGGTAGTGGCTAGTGTTCTAAGAGCCCCTTATAATATATTATTAAGTACTTTACTGTCATCATCATATTTCAACCAAATATGGCGACTGCTGAACAAAGTCTCCACCAATGAACTTGATCCGAACCGATCCATAGCTGATATCCCTCGGCCACGGTCCATCTGGTTGGAGTCTACTCTTTTTTCCGTAACAAGGACACTACTCGAGTACCTACTCATTTTATTTAAATATATATTATATATACTGATCTTTCTCTCTTCATCGCAGTCCGCTGCTGGACATAGGTATATCCCATTTTGCGCCAGATATCCCGGTCCTCCGCTTTCCTAATCTTGCCTCCACTAGCGACCTTTCGCAAGTCGTCAGTCCACCAGGTCGGAAGGCGTCCTACGCTACGCTTACCAAGATACGATGACCAGCCCACTGCCACTTTAACTTGCTGATCCGGCGTGCTATGTCGGTAACTTTAGTTCTTTTACGGATTAAATCATTTCTGATCTTATCCCTAAGAGAGATCCCAAGCATAGCTCGCTCCATTGAACGTTGAGTGACTTATATTGTATTATTATTATATTTATTGATACATATACAATAATAAGCATAATTAGGTATTCGGACTCGGACTGTCTCTGACAATATACGATACAAAAAACTGATATAAAATTACTCACATACTTAATTGTTATCAAGGAAATGGAATATTTAAAATAGCGACACACCTTTTAATCTAGATATCTGATTGGTAATTCAAATAAAACGTATTAAGACTGGTGACCACAAGGAAATCCGTCTACAATATAATTTTATTACATCATGAATTGACATGTACAATTCAATTAGCTTACGCATGATCGGTCATGTCAAATACTTTGAGACTATTGTTAGAATCTAAGCTAGTTTAGCCTAACACAAGAGTAACACGTAGTTTAAGTTATTAATATGAGTGTTCTATTGTATAATATGTATGTATTTACAACAAAAGTATATTTAAGCATTTTATCAGTTGTTCGATACTTGAAAAAGCTCATTTCCAAAATGGAGGCTTTATGGCACTATGTGACTGTCTAGTGAATCTTCAAATAAATATAAATATTCCCTGACATTCACACAGCGCCATTGATAATAAAACATTGATAAATTGGTATTTGTAAAATATAATGAATAAATTAAAAAATGCAGTCGATTATGGAATTTCCAAAGCCATGCCCGTGACCTTGTGTATTAACTTTCTTTTTAGCGGCAGCCGGTAGCCGCGATTCAAACAGGGATGTCAAAAAGTCATATTTAAACTAAAGCATATACAAAATTTCTTATCCAGACTCTACCAGTGACCTTTCACAAGTCGTCGGCCCATCAGACTGGAGGACGTCATACGCTACGCTTGCTAACACACGGTCTTCACTCCGTAACTCATCTGCTCAAACGGCCATCTCAACTTGCTTATCCGGACGGGAATACCTGGCACAGAATGAGGGAGACCTATGTTCAGCAATAGACTGCGAAAGGTTGAAGAGAGGAGAGAGACACAAAATATGCCGAACTAATATCACCGATTTAGGCTGAGCGCCATCATTACTCACTACTTGCCCGGTGAAGCTGTAAAGACCATCTGCGGCCAACAGCGAAAAGTTCATTCGGCAAAAAAGACAAAGAGGAAATTCGTAGGTTAGTGAGTTGAAGTAGCAGTTGACACGATGCATTAAGAGTAAAACTTTATTGAACTTAAACATAACTCTCTTTAAGTCGAGAGTAAATAGGTTTCTTCTACTTTAGCGTGCTTCATCTTAGACAGCGTCGATGTTTTACACCAGGCAAGGCGTAGTCAAACGCTGGCCTTTTTAATGTTAAAAAACCCATGGCCAATGACGGCGAATAGATTGTGTATCTATCACTCTATATAGAGTGGAAAGAGAAGCTTGAGCTCCAACCAAGTGGATCTTAGTCAAGGTGATGGTAGCCGATGAATGTTTTCTGCTAGGGATCGGTCCGCGAGAAAGTTTAAGGGTAGACCTTATTTTAGTGGTGGATATAGATGAGAAAATTCGTAAATAAAGTACGTAAATACTAAAGGAAACTTGTTAAAAGTCGCTGGTGGAGGCTGAATGTGGAAAGCGAAAGATCGGGATATACATCGGGATAGGCGCTAAATTCGCTCAGTCTACCCAGCAGTGTATTTAAATCGATTGGAGAGAGAAAGACAAAAGGAAAACTTATTTTATTTACGTATTTCGGTCAATAGATCACTATCATCACTAAGAGATTTTACCTATTAAGAAATTCCATCAATATGCAACAGATTCAAGAAAGAGAAGGCTATCAAACAAAACAATAACATAGTGATGATCAAATATAAATTATTATTTGATTTTTAAAATAAATAGATTTATCAAACATACCAATGTCAAACAACCGTGATTTGACAGCCCTATTCGTCTAATATAAGAGACCGCCCGCTTGATCAGACGACTCGTTCCTCAGTTATGCAATGTTAGTTCGACTGATTTGCATTCACGTCCGAATTCCTAGACATGTGGTATTTAAAAAAAACGTGATAACCAGCCAGTTTGCTGTATAAAATTCTGGGCAATATTTTATCATGTTTGGTTGGCAGCTTTGGATATCGACAACCAGTTCATAGTGAAAAATAGAAATAATAAAGTTTACATGGAAGAGCAAAGGAAAACACCCGCAATTATAATGAAAAGAATACTGGAAAACAAAGAGAAAAAAATAAAACTGTGACATTTTTGTAAAGATTAAACATTAATAAGGATAAGATTTTTTTATTATTTTTGCGTCAGATTTTTTTGGGACTGTCAACGGTTGTTCTACTCGTATTTACTGCTGCGTCATCCAACTTCTCGTTGCAACTACGAACATATTATTTTTGTATTGCCGCATAGCGACGTGATTATGAATAAAAATTCTGCACGATGCGAAGGGCAGAATCTTGCTTGTGACACTTTTTGAGTGAGATTGAGATTTGAGTTTACTGATTAACTATGGTGATACGACTTCATATGAAACATGTGTTAAAGAAAGTCAATGACATCATCATCAGCCTACAACGGCTCTGCAGGGCATAGGCCTTCCCGCATAGCATAGCTATTAGGGGATAGCTCAACACGCGAGCCCAATGCGGATTAGTGGTTAACTAACGACCAACCTTCTAACGTACGACGTCTTCGTGCCATTTGAAGCCCGGAATACGCAACGCATCCCTGTGACCTTAGCTGTTGCAAATGTCCATGGGCGGCGGTATCACTTTCTATCAGGTGAGCCGCATGCTCGTTTGCCTTCCTATTATAAAAGAAATACCGCCGAATTTTTTCAGACTATTAAGTGATTCAGCCTGCTATTTCCTTACCCAACTGGAAAAAAACGGAAGTGATTTTCACTGTGCGGACTCGTCATGAGAAAAGTATCTGTAAAGATTTATTTGAATAAAGCATTTTTCAATTTCAATTTTAATTTCATAAAACTTGCAATTCTTAGTTCGGTGACGTCATCTCAGGAGGTCCCGCCATAATAAAAGCACGGTTATATTAAGTGTTTGTGAAACATTAGAAAACCAGCATCAATAGAAATAATAAGTACATATTAAGTAAAATGTAATACTAATGTAGTGACCTAGTCTCTGGACTTGGACCACAATTTAATGCACATAATATTAAAAATATTGCCGAATGTCCGCAAAGAGACAGATTGCAATAGTAAAAAAAATGTTAATTGTACCATGATAAAAGTGCCTTAGCTTATGCTTAGCCGGAATCTTTTGACCTCTTTTCCTCCTTTTTTTCTTTTACTATTTTGTGTGTTTGTTTATATGTATAATGTCAATAAATGTCTTTTCTTTCTTTGATTCTTAACATACCCCCAGCCTTAAACTTAGTAGTAAAACGCGTTACAAAGGATTTTGTAATTTACAAATTGTGCTTTCATATATCGAAATAAATCACTCCAGAGGTCGAGTAGCGAGCGCTGTCTTAAGCATCTCTCGTAAACTTAGGCAACTGCTGATACAGGCTGCTTTTATAATAGATGCCGCAAAGAATTGGTGCTAGCTCCATCTCTCCTTACATGGTTTTATTAATACTGCGATTTAAGTGTCGTAGGTGAGATATATAAATCACACAATCACAAATTTATCATTAGATATGGTTAAATTATTTTTTTTTGTTTTCTGTTTACATCTATATTGCACACAGCAAAATTATGAATCATAGAGAAAATTAAAAAATGCAATTTTAGGGTGTATCATGTCTTATCCCTTAAAACAATCTCTTCCAACAACCTCACAAACAAAGCATATAATTAAGATCATTAGTTATAACTTTTTACTGATTTGTTATTAATTTAAAAGTTATATTATATTAAAACAATTACAAAATGTATGAGTTTCACATTTCCTTTTTAAATTCTGACTACGTAAATCTATATAACGCAATCCATATCTACTTAAAATAAATGAGGCAAAAGCTGAAAGAAGCCTTCAATGATTCGTAGAACTCATATCGCCATTCGCCAATGTCGGTAACGTGCAGTAAACGCAATTGGGTAAAACACACGCTGTACATAACTTTCATGGCTTCAAGGTTACTCGAGCGACAAACTACAATTTAAAAATGGTTATTTGTGCAATAAAACAAACATTATTGCGGCTCTTCAACACTACATACATTTCACATACTAAAACACAAACATGTGTATTTACGTATTGGTTATTTCTAATGGCTAAAATGAGGCTACGGAACAAAAATTGAAGATTTGGACCTTGACGTTTTATACGTGTTTTCAGTTTTTTTTTCTAACAGTTATACACCATTTACGGGTACTCGGTGGGGACATTTAATAAGTTGATGATGATAATATATATACTAATGCCCGTAGACTAGTTACGATCCTCGCTCTCCTAGGGGCCACTAAGGAAAGACGAGCATCCCTGGTTTATACTGAAGGGAATCTATCTGTATGTGGGTACAATATACATTTCAAACATATATGTATATGACGACCCATTTGGTGTTGCGGTTGAGACGTCGGCTGCGACAAGTATGTTTATCAGTTGTTAAATACCCACAATACAGGCTTCATGCTTAACTTGGGGCTAGATAGCGCTGTGTTAATGTCAGTGAATATTTATTTATATATGTGTATATTTTTTTTACTGCAATTTATACTCTTTCCACATATAGATATACTCTATAGCCATTATAGGATATTTGTATAATGGTATTTGTTTCAAGTTATTTACACCCAATTTGCACACGCTCCGGTGTTATTGCGACACCATGGTATTCACTAACTGTATGCGGGCTATTGAGCGGCGCTTGCGCAACACGAACTTATACATTTGGACATTGTTAAGTGCAGTTTAACATTTTCTTCTATGTATACTTAATATGTATTTATTATACATACTCTTACTTTTAATGAGTCCAAATATATTATTAAAATTCAACCGCGGGTATAGCCGCGTTGCATAGCTAGTTTTAAATAAATATTAGGTGCAGGCAATAATGTAAAAGTATAGATTCGTGATATGCTCTCAAAATAATCGAAAAAAGTGTTCCGAATGCAGCGACAGCACACATACACATATTTCGAATGAGCGTACATTTACCTAAACAAAGAGTCTGCAACGGTGTCCTCTTTGGCGATTCGTTTTTGAGGCACGGATGGCGTATCTACCTTTATATATACTGAATATCATTGGGTGCAGGTTCAAAATTATTCATTACCCTTTGACCGTCAATGACGCCTTAAGGCATCAGATACGATAGACTTTCTATTTTGACTGGATTCCTGGAGTTCAAAGGGTCAGACACAGGCCAAATAGAGGCATGATAATCAAATTTAAGAGCGATAGCGTAATTTTTTGATTATAATATGGGTGTAGCTACGATATTCTTCCGATCCAGTTCTAGTTGACATTTTCAATATTCGGTATAACGGTATTACCATAAGGTTAGGGTTCAATTTCGACTGAACTAGCTGTCACATGATTGATTGAAATTGACCAAAAAGTTGTATTTCGGTCCAAGTGAAGTTAGTTTATAGCTGTCAAAATTTATTGCGATCATGGTGCGATCGGCCTGCTTGTTCCGCTGTAATACAGTCCAAAAACAAGGAAGCAGGAGATTGAATTAAGCTTTTCATTCAATTCAGACTGTTAAAGAACACTTCAATAAGTTTATTCATTTTATATTGATGTAGCAAATAACTGTCAACTGCTAGATATCGGTCCGCGTGGAAATCGTGGAGGCCTTCGTTAAGCAGTGGCTGTAATGATGGTTACTTTTTATCAATTTCTCTTTCACCTATTATAGTCAGCCACGCAAAAAATTTATCGTTTCCTTGTCAATGTGTATTTATGTGGTCAAATAAAGTAAAATAAATAAATAAAAAACAAATATCCACTGACATTTACACAGCGCCATCTAGTCCCAAACTAAGCATTAGTAAACCATAATATGGATACAAAACAACGGATAAACATACATGAATACTTTTTTCATTCATATTCATAGAAACAACACCCAGACCATCCAAACAGACATTTTATGCACACAAATTGTACTGCCCGGGGATCGAACCCGGAACTCTTAGTGTAATAGCCGACATCTCAACCATTACACCAGATGGCTCGTCTATAAATATATAGTAAATGTTATTCTTTCTTTCTTTCTTCTGATAAATGAACAAGGCAATTGTAATAACCCTGAAAGATCTATGGCCTGGTAGCATTGACCATTGCCCTGTTTCGGAAGCGGCGACACGGGCGCGATGCTTCGTTGCTACACCGCGGGGGTGTGTGAATAACTTGGGTTTTTCTACGTTGACTTCGATATATATATACATACATAAACTCTCCAGTATCATCCTACTAACGAGAACGGGCATTCCCACAAGCCTTTTAAAAAAACGTACTTTTTAACTGTCAAAAAATGTTTATTTTTAAATCTAAATTAATCAACCGAGAAGAATCGGGCAAAGAACTTGTGTAGTTTCATCATCATCAGCTCATTATACTTACGTCCCATCTCATAAAGGTGTATAGGCCCTAGTCGTCCACTGCGGATTGACCGACTTCACGCATATCCTTTGAATCTCTGAGTAGATAACTTACTCATTTCGAATATATACGTCGTTTAGCATCCATAGCTTGTAAACCTTATTATGACCTCTTAGAAATATAAAAATAAGCCAGAATAAGGAAACAGAAGGTCACAAATTCGTCACCTTTCCCTTTAAGCTACTCCAAGAGCACTCAAAGGTGACATTTAAATTTTACAACAAAAATGTAAATACGGTCTAAAACGACCTTTCGATTGCAAAGTAAATTTTGATCGTGGATTAAATAAATATGTAATCCACGATCCATTACGTTGAGTAAAAGTCACGATTTTATGTTAGTTATACCTACATCCAAAGTGGATACTGATAAAAGACTAATCATCGGTCGTTTGGGTCACAAGCGCAGGGAAGTGTTGATGTTGAAATTACTGTGTAATGACCTTCAGCCTTGCACCTGTCATGAGTAGTCATATCACTTATCAATAAACGAGCGAACTGTTCGACCCGTCCTCATTATATTACATATTATGATATGATATGATGATGAGTATACCAAGAACCTACGATAACTTAGAATATAGTTACCTAGTTTAAAACGAAAAAAAATTAATTAGAAAACTCGATTGGATTCCAACTCGAATAGTTGAGGTTTGTTTATGACTATCGCTTTCGGTCACAGCACCTGGCAATCGCAGGTTCAAATTCGGCTAGATGATAAAAGACGTTAGGAACTTAAAGACACGGATTTACTTTTTTTCAAAGTTACTTAGTGTAGGTACAGGACGGTCATGATGCTCACCTGATGGTAAATGATACGCCTGACCGAGACAGACGGAGATCAACAACTATAAAAGACAATTCTCCATCACAGCCGTACTGCGCCCGACACCTGAGACAACAGATGTAAGGTCTATAAAGACCTCAGGTATTGGTAATTTTACTAGCTACAGTGCCCTCATTCCGAAACACAGAAGTGCAGTGGTATCTGGACGACTCAGTACTGAGTCTACCACCTACTAAACTGAAGAATAATTAAGCAAAAAAAATGTTTAGTCAAATAATTATAACAAATCCCTTTAGGTTAGGAATAGTTTACGATTTCAAGCGAAGGAATGCGACATCCAAATATTGTAAACGCGTCAAAAGGCTTTCTTACACTCGATGTCCCAAGGTCAGTGTTTGTTTGTACGACTTTTGACGCCTCGGCTATTTCTTTGCATTAACATATTCGTGGCGAGTCGAAACAATGCCTACTTAAATACGACAATACAGTTAGGAATTCTGTTTCGAAGCGTCTTTGAACATTTTAGTTATGTATAGAAATGAATATCCCAAAGACTTGTTTTTTTTTTAATAAAGACAGCAAATAAACGATGTCAATTGGCTACACTAGTCTGTAACACTCAATTCTGTATTAATAGCCAAAATGCGGATTATTATCGCTTGAGAAATAAGTAAAATAGGAAAGCCCTAAAATGTGGTAGCTTCATTTGACAAGTGTTCTGTAATGACCTAAAATAAATAAAGACATTTAGATGGCCTCGTTATATTTATGAGAACAAATTATAAGTGTTAACTTTAGGGCCCGCTTGGTGGGTTTTAACCCAATCTCCACATAGCTATGCTTAGTGGAAAGGCCTGTAGGGCAAAGGTTATTGGCTGATGATGATATCGTAAAGTCCATTGGGCCCTTTAACAAGTTTTCTATGTACATAACTTCTATGACGTAAACATTACCAAGGTTTATAGGAACACACAGACTACCAGTTGGTTAGTAACAAACAGCAGATAAACATTAACAATAATATTATATTCTTAAAATAATACTGCCGTCATATGTCACTTTTATTATGGATGTAAATGACACACATAATTTATAATAATGACATGACATACTTTAAATTTAATGTACATTCCAAATATGTTACACCTAGAAACAAAAACATACAAAGGGAAAACCAATAGGTCAATGTTAATTTGATATATAGTCGAATATTCTAAAAATATTCTTGGGAACATTATTATCATACATGTATTAAAGCAATGGAGGAAGACATAATAATATATATAAGACATTTACATATATACCTTTATAAATTTCCGCAGACCTCTTGTCCTTATACTTCCTAGTCTCAATGTAAGCAATGAGATTGTACTATATTGTGCTATTTAAATATTAAAAAAAAATGTTACCAAGTATGGTCAAGACGCTCACCTGGTGGTAAGAGATACCATGACAGAGCGGCCTTGATGGAGACCAACAACTGATAGACATTTACTATTCTTCATCAACGCCGAACTAAATTTAATAGCTACAGTGCCTCATCCCGAAACACAGAAGTGCAAAATACTTCGATTTTACGGGACGATATCTGGCACTGCGGTGTTGCCTAAACGACTCAGTACCGAGTCTACCACCTAGTTTCAAATAAATATATAAATTATGCCAAAAGTTCACTTGTTTACGAAGAAATTTGACTAAAATAGGATACCCATTATATTAAAGCCCCAATATCGACGCTTAACCTCGCTGATCGCATATAAATGGTAAACCAGACTTAAAACTAAAGTGTTATGTAAACAAAATATTACGATTATACGATCTGCATATCACGGAATACGTTTAAACCTAGTTCTAGCAAAACGCTTCGACAATCTGGCGCCGATTGGATTATAAACCTAGTGGGTGACTCCACAGACTTATCTCACGAAAGTAGAACGCCGCCTTTTGAATCAAACCATGTTTAAATATCTTTTGTATATTACAAGAATAAAAATAACTGGATTTATTTAAACTAGCTGCGAAATAATAATTTATATATTGATTGTAAAATAATTATTTTATGGTTTGCCAGATCCCATGAACTGGCTTTCCTCAGGTTTTGGGAACGGCCGGGTCTTGTTTTTGGAATCGTGCTCCCAACTTCTATAGTATAAGTTTATATATAGGTCATCATTATAAATTATAACGAAGGCGTAACTAGCCTTATTGCATTTCAGGTGTGAAATAAAATCAAAATTAACGAAAATTCGTATCCGTACTGGAATTTTTAGAACCAGTCATCTGACTTCAATATCCAAATAAAAACAGTGCAAAATAAAACGTGAAATTCCAAAGCTCAGTCCGTATCCGGCTATTGGAGACACCAATTAATAACATCGGCGCATTACTGCATCGACGCCGGCGCATCTTACACAACACCCGCCTACGAAGACGATTGTTAACCTTCTCAGAATGTACACTGCTGCTTCACTATAGGACAAATACTTGCATTTACTTTACAAAAGAGCAATGTAACGTAAAATAGTGTATCACAATAATTCCGTTCGTGGGAATCTGGTTCTTGGATATACAAAAGGAAACCTCTGCTTCGATTGATATCGGAAGTCGGATTGGGTGGTTATAAAACTAACAACAATAGATGACGATTTGCGCAACAGATTACTTTGGAATGCACATTAATGATGTCGTTTTTGATATTTTCTTTAAATTGTAGCAGAGATATAATTATTGATTACTTTAATACGATAGTCCTAATAAAAAAATGACCTAATACCACACCATTAAATAGAAATAAACAGCAATATTAAATTATTTAAAAGGGAGATTGAAATGAAAAATGAGTTTTTGGCGTCCAGCAAACTACTCACTCGGTGAAACACAAAGCGCGCGATATATCACGGTGGTGACATAGAAAACCGTGGCTGTGGTCCACTCCAGTCAAGCCGACCCAATCGTGACGAAGCATGACTCTCCCACACTCAAAGAAGAAGAACTATGCTTCTTTAGCCCTCATATAATATTATCCTCACAATGCAAACGGCAATAGGAAATCCAGATTTAAGATTCTATGCGTAATTGCCTATATTGCACAAAGAAAATGTACCGTAAAAGCGTATGTCAACAGAGCAGCCGTGTCAAGTGCGTGCGTGATGCAAACAACATGGAACGCAGCGTTGGTTTGAAGGTCTTTAGACTAGCCTGGATATAAAAATATTCGTGTATAGACCCAGCATTGGAAGTAAACGAACATTTGCAATTTTTAAATGGCATATATAATAAATCACAAGCGCTCTATCTACTCGCAAATTACTCAATAAACCAACATATAATTTTAAAGACTTCAATTATCTTTTAACCCATTGAGCGCCGGGAATCCAGATACAATATAAAATCTATTATGTCTGGCGCCTTAAGGCCTCATTGGCGTCATTAGTCTACATTAGTCTATAAGACTCCATTACATTACATCAAAACGTAAGGTTTTGTAAACACATATAATTTTGTGCATAGAAAACACACTGATCAAAACAAATATATTAAGTTCATGTACACAAATATTTGTACAAAAGCAGATTTGAAATACCATGAAAATTTACTAACTATATTAAAAGAGAAGAAAATTAATAGAAATTGTCAAAAGCTCCCGTATGAGCAGAAGCTTGAGGGACGCCTATTAATTGTGTTTGAAATTCCATGAATATACTTCTATAAAGGGCATGTCTGTCCAAAATCCAAACATCTTTTTAATCTAAAAGTAAAGCTGTGGAGGTTCTCGGACAAAATAAGCAAGACTGTGACTAATTAAAACAAATTGCTATACTATCTTCACGCATTCTGTTTAAGTTGTTATTAGCATACTTTAAGAATGGGCTGAACTGAATAATTTTTAATGTCGTTCTTAGTTGGTTTAATGCTATAATGAAAAAAATTGATACAAAAAACATATTCGACACTTAAAAAAGCGGTGGTAAACGTCAGAAAATTTGGTTCTTGACCACTCATTTTAACGCATATATTTGACTTAATTAGTAGGTTTTTTTTCATCGATAAATAAACACGCGATAACCCTGGGGTAAAAAAATACTGCCATAGACAACATATTTCCATAGGTTGTGTATGGTACTTGTATAGAATTCTGCGTCTCTAACGTTAATTGACAAACTTTAATGCCTTTTTTCTAAAATGAAATACATATTTTTAAATCGAGAAAAACATCACATATTATAGGTTTCCAGTTATAATATAATTCGAAACCCAACCAAGACCTTAATTAATAGTAAAAAAATAATGAATTTTACTTACCAACAACAATGTCCTTAAATGTAAATTTATTCGCTTCATTTTCGTCGCCATTATCAAACGTGTAATTTGACACCTGTAATAGAATAAATAATTAGGTCTTACTATCAGACATTTGAACATTTGAATATTATCTGGTATTTATTTCAGTAGTATTAATATTATTGATAATCATAAAAATATGGACGTCAGAAAATGGCAGAAAGTTTCACATTAGAAGTCGTAATAGATAATTATTTATTAATAAAATTTACAAGTACATATATTTTTTGGTTAAAAGCACTGCTTATAATTTGGGATTTAAAATAAACTTAGTATTTACGGTTAAATTTATTTGCCCAAGAAACAATTGTGGGTATTAACGCACCTTAAATATTTAAAAATTGTCTATACATCATTCAAGGGAAGGTCTGTGAGAAGAAAAAATATGTGTCCAAAACTTTTTAATCGATTGATAAAATCAAAGCACTGCATATGAACTTTGGTATTTCCGAACATGTCGAACAGCTTTAGTAAAGAGGCAATATTCTGACTATTATATAGTTTATATTAAATTATCTGTGCCTATATATACCAAATTATTACGATCTATTGTCATCGGTATTTTGGAAAACCCCGGGTGTATACCCTATAAACAATTACCTTATTTACTGGCGCACATTTTGACTTTGCTATTGACGTCAGACGCGAAAAACTAAATTCCCACGATCACGAACACACACACCGATTTAAATTTCATATTTATTCCAGTTAACGAGTATGATAATCTTAATAAAAATATTATATCTACTTAGACAACAATCTTGATCGATATAACCCCGAAGTATTAAGTGTCATTTAAAACTTCATTCATACTTTTAAAAGGTGCCTTACAATTAAAAGCGATTTGATAATGACTATACGTATACGTATTCAAATATGTGGTATTCATTATCGACCACCCTACAGAAAAATAGGGGTTAGTGAAATACATGATGAAAATAGGGATTAGTGAAACAAATGATACACGAGCCAAGGACGACCCAGAAGGACTACCTGACCAAATTGGTCAAGTCCTTAAGAAAGCTGGGGTCCCAAGCAAGAGGAATAAAGGAGCTTGTATTAAAAGATTGATGGATGTAAATGAAGCCAAGTGTGTCTGGACCGCCTAAAGAGGCGTTCCATTATCTCTGCCCTCCTCTTTGGGACCAAGGCTTTATTTATTTTTTCAGTAACAATTCCAAGTCCACACACGAGCCCATTAATCTGTCTGTGCGTCATTACTACTTTATTTATATAAATAAACGTGTGTAAATGTTGATAGTTCAGCGGGTCAAGCACCGACGTGAAAGGTGCTTTTCGTGGCTCGTTATCTCATTGAGGTGCTGTGCAAATACAGCCTTCGCGTGTCCCTAAGGGCAGTGGCGTGCCCAAATATAATGAACAGGATATGCCAAGTGATACGATTTTCAAAAAGCATATATGCCTTTTCTCAAAAAAAAAGTTTTTTTTCGAACTGACTACTGCTGTTGGCCGCAGATGGCCTTTACAGCTTCACAGGGCAATTGGCGAGCGCAGATGGCTCTCAGCCTTAAAAGTAAAAAAAAATATTTGTTGACTGCAGATTGTCTATCCTTTAAAGATGTAAGGCAAATAAGGAAAGATCTTATATGATCGCGATTTTTGGGTTTACGGGTATGCACTCCTTATTTGCATATATAGAGTAGTGCGCACGCCACTGCCTAGGGCCGTGATATAACTACTAACCTAACCTAACCTAACCCATATTAACATTCATCTCATACAAAAAGTATATAAGCATGTTTATTCGTTGGAACCTATATGACAGGCAAGCTTCTTATTTTAGTTATTTTTCTATACAACCCTCATCATCATCATACAGCGTATATGTTCACTACTGAACGAAGGCCTCCCCTAAAGATTTCCTCACGAGCCCATCCCTAGGAGTTGCCATCCAGCTGCTACCAGTAGTCTTAACCAGGTCATCAACTCATCAGTCCATCAGGTTGGGGTCCTAAGCTTTGTATCCCGTTACGTGGACGCCACTTAAGAATTTCCGCCCCATCGGCCATCTACTCACTACAACTTAAACGTGTTAATCCTTAAATAATTATTTTTATATACAACATATAGTTGTATATAAAAAACAAAAACATTAAACATTTTTCTTTCTTTCTTTCTAATCAATCAGCCAAAACACTAGATTGGGCCGTAGGTAAATGCAGATTGTTGTGATTATGTTTACTTATATATGATTTGAAAATCACTTTACACGTTATTTAGGAGACCTATCTTCAAAAACATTTAAATTTTTCTAAGGACTTTTATGTTGTTATCATACTTGTCATACCTACATTTATATTATGGTACATTTATAGTGTGTATATTGCTTGAACGAATTGAAACAAGACAAAAAACGTTGAAATCGAATGCATATAACGAGCATACATAAAAAGTTAAATAAATGCAATAGTCTCAAAATATCTTAAAACATGTTTAATGATAATATAATATATTCATTTTGTAAATATACGTACAAAAATATTTTTTGCAGTCGTACAGTAACTGTAACGCGTCGATGTCTTTTCTACGGCAATTTGCTTTAACAGTTTTACTGTTGCTTCCGATCTGGAGGACGCAGTTTCAAATCCCGCCAGGTAAGTACCAATGTCTTTTCAAATTTTCGAAATTATATGTACGTTTATCATAATATATGTTCTTACAGTGAAGGAAAATACGATGAGGAGACGTTCGCACACCTACAAAGAAATTCAAAGGTTGTGCTTGAAGTCGACCAATCCACACTGGTCCCGCGAAGACGACTTCGGCCCATACCTTCTATACGGGTAGGCTCGTGCCCCTCGGTGCGGACGTATAATGTAAATTATTTATTGTTTTTGCGATACAAGTACACTTTACATACAGTTTGCATACCCTACTCATAATCTCTGTGCAAGCCACTGATATGAAACATATAGTGTCCCACATTAAAAATAAATAAATATGTTTTAAACATGTATGCCTATAACCTTTGTATTTGCTCCATGGATTTAACATACAATAACAATTGTATCTTTTACTAAGACTCAAACATTCTTTGTATTTGGCTGATATAGTAACAAGCGTAAAAATACTGACACCACAGACATCCGAATATACAATTAGACTGGACAAGCCGCCAAGTTTATAGGCAGTCCCAGTGTCGCAATTTCTTTTCGGTTCTTACCAGTGAAAAGTTATTATATTTCTTGGTAAATTTACTGATTTATTGCGATGATGGCATGTTACAATTGCACAGGATGGCATTTTGGGAAACAACGGTAATTTCTTCTAATATTCGTGCGTCTTGACTCGTCTCACAGAGCGTAAACTGGCAGCCAGTGTATGCTCGTTGAGCTTACATTTGTCGCACTTAAAAACGCGGCTTGCCCCATCTCCTGTATTGGGAAATCTGTGACTGACACTTATGTCTTAACTACACAATAAGAAATTAAAAAAAATATAAGTTAGGTAATTACTTTCTATTTTTGTTTATAAGTTATATTATTATCGTCGTACTTAAAATTCAATGTTAAAAATATCACTGAATTCTTATACAGCTTAATAAAAATTTTACCCATTGTTTTTAAGCTAACCTGTCAATTGTCTGTTTTTATTCAAAAAGTAAGCTACTTTTACCGGTATTTTAAAAATAATTAAATCACAAGATATGTAAGAAATCATTATAGGTAAGGTACCATGTATCCCGAAATTCATAAAAAACAACAAATTAACTATTTTTTTATGCCCAGTTATGCTTTCTGGTGTTGTAAGGATAACGAATCGATGTGAATTAGAACTAAAAATTTCATTTTTATGTATCATCTGGTATGATCAATCAATATCAGTATAAACAAACAAAATATATAAACCTTGTGGTTTAAATTTTGTGGCAATTTCATAATGACTCTTGCATAATATTAGTTATTTGTAAAGAAAATTTACATGAATACAATATGTTAAGAAGATATCAGATTTAGTTCAATCCAATTATAAAACTTAATAAAGAAATAATTTAAAAAAAAACGCCTGAGTGGAAACTTCTAAACAAAAAGCTTTGTTTACTTGCGACATAAACACAATTTTATTAATTATATGTTAAACCAAAACCGTCTGTCTAGACGTTCTCATATTCCAAGAGCAGTGAAGTAATTATACGTCAAGCAAACAACAATGGGTCGGTTACTTAGCGCGGATATTTTGTTTCTCATATGGTTTCAATAGCACGCGAAATTTCGTCTGTAAACTTAATATGCGCGTCTTTTCCTTTATAAATGCATAAACTCCATTTCAATATATATTTGTCTTTGAACTTTATTTTGGCTTTCTAATAGATCAATTTTATATTTGACATGTCAAAAGGTAGAAAAAAGTCTGACAATTTAATCAGGCAGGCGTTTAAATGAATCTAAAGTAACAAAGTCATGGCTAAATATAATTTTACCTTAGCCATCACCATCACCATCTTATTTTAGACCTTAGTAATGATTACCAATATGTTATAATAATGCCAGCAGATATATTTGCCTTCAGTATGGGTGTATAATGACATTAATGATCTATGACAAAAATTATTAAAATTATGCGAGCTTCGTAAACGCCGATAAGCTATGCCCTAAAATTACCTTATTAAAAGTTAAATCAACCAGCAAAAAGTGATCAACAAAACTTTGCACGGAAAAAAGTCCACTGTCACAAATAATTAAAGGAACTCTAAATTTAAATTTTAAACACAGTATCGTATTCGAGAGCCGCGCTGAGAGGGCGATGCGCGCGATTCATTTCGAATATGCGCGTGCGTGCGTGCGGCGTGCGCGCGCGCCACTGTTCGGACGACGTGTGCTAATCGCCAACGCGCATAATCAAGCGTGAACTAAACTTTAAAGAGCTGTTACAACCTTTTTTATGCAAGTTGGACCAACGAGGTGATCCTAAAACTCCTAGACCTAGTCTAGCTATGTTCATCTAATATCACCAAAGTAGGAACATATTGTCGTCAATAATAGTAATATAAAAAATGCTGGTGGAATATCCAAACATTACTCCCCCATTTTGCATAACATATCCCGGTCGGTACTTTTTTTCACTTGTTTAGCCTCCATCAGCGACATTTCGCAAGTTTAAGACGCGGCCAACTGCCTTCGGACATGCGACTTAGGACCAGCCTACTGCGACTTCTACTTGCTTATCCGCTGATGTATTTTAGTAACCTTAGTTCTCTCACGAATTTTTCGTAAACACTGAGGGAGGCTCCAACCATAAATTGCTACAATTCCCGGGACAGTATAGGACCATCTTTTTGTAAAATATTCGCTATATATTTATGTAATTATCATGACATCAAAAAATAAATAAAATTGAGTGGTTTTTTAATTTAAACTTTTAATTTTACCCAATATCAGAATGTCTATATCTTTTATTAAAATTGCAGGCTTAATGATGAACACATTTAAAATAAACATACTTAAATAAATTTATGCAGTGCCTGCGGGGCCAGGAAAATTTATTCCTATTTAGAACTGAAGAATGCTTATTTTATTCATTGTTTGATACGGTTTTTATACGTTAAACTAATTTACATGTGAAGTTAATACTTTGTACTCCAAACTGGCTGGCAACTGGCAAAATTCTCCACATGAAAAATAAATAAAAAATATCACACTCAACTTGCCTTCGTCACACCGCAACAGCGCGAGCTACACGTCCACCTGACATAACCGAAGCAACCTACTTACAAGGCAAAGAAAGCAATACTTAGCAACCTTATTGTTGTCCTAACACGGATTATCTTTCTCCTTGTCTTTCGCACTTGCACTACATTTCGGGGCAGAACAGGACAGCTATATCTTGGCGAAATGGAAAAGAGTTATGATCGCTCAATAAATCGCAGCGATGATCAATTTGAATAGCCAAAATTTTATTTTAAATTGAGCTTTTCGCACTCATCAATAAGGGTTATAATTGAAAGAGAGATATGGGTAAATTGCACAGATTAGAAACACACAAGGCCGCTTGACATTTCGTAAATGGTAAGAAAATGTTCCTTCTAAGTACTTACACGGGCAGACAATAAGACAGGAAATGTCATTGAAATCATCTATGTAAGTTTTGAGTGGTTACAAATTACGTTGAATGTCAACTTTTAGTCATGAACAAGTGATTTCTATTTCGGCTTTCGCTTCGTTGGAACTCATTAATTTGTCTATATGAGGTGTTAATTAAATATCAAAATTGCGTCGCAATTATAGATGGAAGATACCAGTTCCATGACTTCTATGCATAGATAAAGGAATATTACATTAAATATATGCATCTAATTAAACTTTCTAATTCCAACAAGTCTTACTTCTCTTCTATCGCGTCCATTTGTCTGAATTCGATTTTTTTTATATATTTTCATAATCTCAGTTGAACAAACAAACAACAAAAAAGTGGATTATTTCAGTTGTATTATTAACTGCGGGACATCGAAACAACAGTACCTACCCTTTCAGCGGTGGAGACCTCAGTCCAGCAGTACACTACGATAGTTTAAATAGAGAGAGGGAGTCCACTTTTAGTCTAATCCTAATCCCGACGACTTGTCGTTTATGAGCTTCGGACTGCAATTCGCAACAATGGGCCAGTGCGTGTTGTCGGGAAGCCAAATCACCGTTTGTTGTTCGGTCAGCGGAAAAACGCGGAAAAAAAATCGGGCAACAATAATATCAGTTTCTAAAAGTTTTTGTTTGGAATTTCTGGCATTTCTAATATAATATACGTAAAAAAATCACAATGTGAGTAACAAAGCTTCCATAACATAGTTTATACTAGTTTAGCTGTCAGGGTTTCATACATTATATGTAAAACCGCTTATTGGTGCAAATAAAGAATTTATCATTAATTAAAAAAAAACAAAGATAAATCAATTCAATTCCTCAAATGATTGGTTAAAGTCATGGAGTATGATGTTAAATTAATCAATATATTTTTATGTATCCGATAATACAAGTGATAAAAATACCTGGAGTAGATTTAGATAAAGATTGGACCAAATTCTTGTGATAACAGTAGATAAAAAGCGAGATCACTTTGTAGTTGTAAATTATGATATATCAAACTAATTCCTAAAACCCATTGCCAAAATGCAACCATGACCCTTGCATTGGTATCACGGTATGTAAAAGGTTCCACTTTAGCATTCACAAGCTATGTTTCAAGATGTCAAGCCGTGAGTCATTTAAAGATAAATGTAAATCACGATGGGAATTTAGGCGTATCCTAGACAAAGGTCATTGTTATTGACTCTTACTCATAAATTCTACAACTATGACGTCCACTGCTTGACTCGTGCTTCGGTAATGACGTTAATCATTGAGAAATTTCGTACTGTAACTTTTATTACCAATGGCTTTCAGCGGCAAGATCTACTCATAATAAGTCAAACATATGACAATCAAAATCAAAATATTTTTATTCAATTTAGAACACTTATACAACAATTGTACAATGAAGCTACCACTGGTTGGAACTGTAGTTATCTGCTGAGAAGGATTAAGCTAAAATTCAGTAGTAACTCTTTAAAACAATATTATTTCAATAACGTACGTTCCAGACTTAGGTATGGACTCAAACTTCGATCAAGAGGGTTACAGAAATAGCTAAGTATACATCCGATTAATTTAGAAACGTAACCCGGACTTTGCCCGAAATAGGGACTGGTCGAATCTACAGGGAGTCAAGACAATAATAAGACATGGAAATGTGATTTTGACAGACCGAAAAAGGAGCTCAATTGTTCCATCAACGTCTCTACTGGTAATAAACACTGCCGAATTACATCAACCACAAATCGAGAAAGTCACTCCACTGTGACTCAGAAGATCTATTTCAGCAATGTCGGATTAGAATTCTGCGCAGGCGCACTGAACCGCATTAACATACATCACCGCTGATTTCCTTTTATCTCTAATAAAAGTCTTTGTGCTACGAATTATTTTGCTTTCCCTTTTTATTCAGATCGCGGTGGTGACGCGAAGTGAATTAATACGAACATCTTCATTGCAATACTGTTGTGTGCGCATGTCCACTGTTGCAGGGAGGGCGGTTTTACCGGAAACTAGTTGTTTTAATATTATCATCTTCACCTTATAAGTTCAATAATATTGTCAAAGAATGATCGTTTTATACTGTGATGGTGATAAATTACTTACCAGTTACCTTAATAACTGCCAACGATTTCACTTTTTAAAGATCTAGTCATCTACTATAACTGCCTCCATTGTCTTGTGGTCTTAACGATGAGTAAAATTAGTTAAGATAGCTGTGAATTTGTAAGACTTTTCTCAGTTTAGTTAGGACATACAACATTGCAGACTCAATCACTGGATTGACAAAAAAATATTATGATTCCTTGCTTCGGAGGGAACGCTAAGCTGGCGGTCCGGGGCATATTCGTTAACACACCCACCAATCCACGTTGGGCCCGCGTGAAGGGTCGCGGCCTAAACTCCCCATAGCTATACTATGTGGGAAGGCCTGAGCCCTGTCCTTACAGACTGATGATTTGACGACCAATGTGGCGTAATGGCTGAGATACGGGCTATACCAAGGTTGTTTGTGTAGGTTTGGGTTTTTCTATCTATACTATGTATGCATTTAGAAAAATATTTATGTATATTTATTCATTGTTTAGTACTCATACAAGCTTATATTAGGGCTTGATGGCGCTGTGTAATGTCAGTGGATATTCATTTATTTACTAGCGGACCCGACACAACTTCGTTCTGTCACAAAGATTTGGGATTTAACACTTTTCTGTTCCTATTTCTTTAAGTCGAGGGATTTATTTATTTTCATAAGCACAATACACCTGAACAGTGTGCGATACTCATCATCATCAACTCATTAAACGTCCCCACCGAGGGGCACGAGCCTACCCGTATAGAGTGATTAGGCCTTAGTCGTCACGCGGGCCCAGTGCGGATTGGACGACTTCACACACAACCTTCGAATCTCTCGCAGGCGTGCATGAAGGTTTCCTCACGATGTTTTCCTTCACCGTAAGAGCGTCGAATAATGTACATATATTTTTCGAAAATTCGAAAATACATTGGTACGTGTCGGGATTTGAACCTCAGCCCTCCCGGTAGGAAGGCGACAGTCCACACCATTGAGCCACCGACGCTCTGCGATACTATAAAAAGAAAATGAATGCGATACTATAAAAAGAAAATGAATCAACACTTTTTTTGCTATTCATATTTGTCCAGGCGTTGCTGTTATCTAGCGATTATCTGGGCGAGTTATCTGTTATAAATATAAAAATGAATCGCAAAATGTTAACAGCATATTGCCGACCTTTGAATTTCTTCATAGGTATGCGCACGTTTCCTCACGATGTTTCTTCACCGAAACAGCATAGGATACACGTATAAATAATTTAAAAAATTTGGAAAGACATTGGTACGTGGTGGGATTTGAACCTGATCGAAAGCAACAGTCCACACCAGTGAGCCACCGACGCTTTCTTTGTATATTGTAGACATGTTCTGAAGATATTTAGCCGACGATATTTGATTCATAAAGCCGTGACTAATGCGACAATGGGCCCGAACTTCGCGATATGTAGCGAGATCCATTGCGCAAGCGCCGCGTGGGAACGCCCCAGCTCGTCTGCATGCAAAAACGCCACGGAACCACTTCCGATTTCATGAACGGTTTATTGTGCATACATTGTAAGATATGATAAAGTTCAGGTATTGTCCATACGAGAACCGTCCTATGAATGGATTTACCATGATAGATACCATGTGGTTATAGGTTGCCAAGATTATCTGCGTGGGTAACTCAAATATCGTGTCATTTACAAATGAATATTTTATATAACTTAATACAGTTTTTATTAATTACTTATATATATAAGGTAAATATTTCTATAGATAGGTAGGAATTAGGTATGCAGGAAATCGGCACTTGTTGAATAGGTACCTACGTACCAACGCACGGATTAATGGACCAGTTTAAAAAGATTATTTTTTTTTACTTTCGGGGCATTAACTTATTATTTTAATAACACTCGATTTCATTTCAATTGTATATTATTTATTTTCCATGTGTGTGGCTCGTCAAAACTTCTGAATTATACTTATGAACTAAAGAACAGCGTAGCTTCGGATGATTGGTTCAATCCCACCATGAAAGCCTATTGGTCCTTTACATCCTTATGGGTAGGCTCGTGACCCTCGACTGGGACGCTAATATCTGCTGATGTGAGGATGAATGCGCAATCAACGACTCGACTAAGCCCCTTTTTACATCGAGTAGTGAGGCCGGATTATTTCAATCATAAAAGTCGCAGTGTTGACCTTCCAAGGATTACGTCATCAGCGACTAAGTCGCCTTTTAACCCATTTCAATCGAAATTCGAAAACACATGTACGTGGCAGGATTTGAACTTGCGCCATCCCGGGTCGGAAGGCACAGTCCCAACCATTGAGCCACCGACGCTCTTAATAATTTACATTTTATATGTATACGCCTTAAGGCGTCATTGGCGGTCAAAGGCCTTATAGAATCTGTTGTGGTTTTAACCACAACGAATCTGTAAGGCGTTCAGACACCCAAGGTTCATCTGATTGTTCACCAATCTAATTACCTACACATCAGCTTATAACGTCCCACTACAGGGACAGACTTTCCCACACGATCTGGCTATTTGGGCCGTAACTCAAAGCGCCTGTGCATATTGGTGGTAACGACCACCATCCTAAGATATTCGGTACCAACAGCTTACGACCCAGTTTGTACGGATGAGAGGTCGGCCGCAATATCAAGGGTTCCGGGTCGATCCCCGGGCAGTACAATCATATGTGTGCATAAACGTCTCTGCTTGTAATGGTCTGGGTGTTTTCTATGTATAATATGTATTTACAAAAAAAAAGTATGTTTATACATTGTTTAGTACCCATAATACAGGTTGCACGCTTAATGGGGATAGCGCTGTGTGAATGTCAACGGATATTTATTTATTATTATTAACGTGCCTCCCGAACCACGGTATCTTTACAGACAATCAGGTCTAAAATAAAAGAACCAAAAATACACAAGGATTGCATTTATATACCTCAATACAAGTCAAATAACCAATAAATAATTTTAACACATACATCTACAGTACGTACACATTTACTTTATTATTAGGTACACCGATTACCACATACTAGCGAAATAACACCAGTGAAGACATTTTGATAACCGATTCTGATAATATCGATTGAGTATGCTAGCCCAATGTACGGAGTCCCATAGAGTGGATCGTATATTAATATCATTGCTAGTGTTGCCGATAGATAGTCCACTATCGATGATATATCGATAGTGGGGCAAAACTATAGTATCGATAACATAGATAATGAGGACCTTAGTCCTATATATAGTCAAACTATTAGTTGACTACAATGATCATTACTTTTATTATCCAAGCTTTAATGGCTAAACTATCAAATAATATCAAAATCGGTTATCCATTATAAAACTAACAATACCACCATAACATTAACATTAATCTACAAGATCTTTTAAATGTTACCTTAAAACAAAAAAATATCGAATACATTAGGAGTCCAGGTATTCGTTAAATATAATACTAATTTAAAACAAAATTTCAATTTGCTGAATTGAAATGAAATTACAGTGATAATATTGATTGCTCAATTTCTATAATCATTATTTTTAAGTAATTATAACATATTTTGTGACGCAGGATGGCAAATTTTAATTATTTCATTGTGGTTTGTTTTGTTGGTTAAAATACGTGGCAAATATTTGTTCTAAAGTGATGCATAATATGAACAATAGCTTGATATGTTTATATATATTTATATATAGTTTTAATACAATTTGACGATGATCAACATATATATTTCAGCAGCCTCATACATATATAATTAACAGTAGCATCAACAGCCTCAAATAAATATTCACAAATATAATTTACCATAAAAACTTTAAAAGCGTATAATGATCTGGTTTTGCCCAATGGGAAATCAACGTACATTAACAGGATATATATAAAGCAAACTATGTTTACCCTGATACTTAAAAATATTATAATACTATACAATTGTAAGGTACTTATTTCTATTCGTGGTTGACATTTGACTGCAATTGTATGTATAACCACTACAAAACAGGACGCCTAAGAACCTATGGTTCTAATTCACATTCAACATGTAAGATTAATTTAGGTGATATAAATAAGGGTACAAAAAATCATTGACGTAATTATCAATAGTTTTTGTACCCTAACATAATCTATAGTATGCGACAATTCGAGATGGCAATCAGGGTATGACATGAAGCGGGAGAAGTGACACCCGCACCCCGCACGTCTCCCGCGCTTGCCTTAGCTTATTAGTGCTGTACGAGCCCATATCGACCATGTTTATCGATTTCAATCTCGCTCACGTTGTTGTTTCTTGTGTTTTGAAATTACTTTGGTAGCTCCCTCGTTACGTTTTATATTTTCTTACAAGCTCATTCCTAAACTACATGCTTAAACTGAATTAACCTGAATCATTATTATTTTAGTTACAATAACCCTAATTAATTAATATAACTCTTATTTTGTTGTATGAATGAAAATGTCGATATGAACTACCTACCTAGTAAATGATGTCACAACACTAGCAAATTGCCATCTGAACTTGTTGCGTACTATACGTTTTCTATGCTAGGAAGCTGAGTACTCTTGTCTCCGATGTTTTTTTTTCTGTGAATTACATATAATTCACATATAATTTCCGAATAAGGAGAATTTCAAGTTATTATTATGCTCTAATCCCCTACGAATCATTAAATATATTCATATATATAAACTAGCTAACCAATTTCGGTATAAATATTTTTAATGGATGATTGCAATTATATGATGTTTCGAATGTCTCGAGGTTTCAGCATACTTCTGAGTACATTTTTCATATTATAAAGGAACTAAGTAAATTTCTTAAATTCAAAGACGTTGGTAACTTAAATTATATAGGTACATAGTATTCTCTTAGTCAGTACTGGCACGTGTTTTTTACTACCACGTATTATGTGGCAAGAATTTTGAGTAATAATTTTCAGATAATTATATTTGCTCTTAAGTACGTTACATTATCAAATGCCCTTTACATGGAGTAGCCTTCAATTGTTAATGTATTTTTCGCCGTACCGTTGTGTACTGACTTTGAAGCACAATACATAACACACTGATTCTTAAAAACCCGTTTAAATTCAAATAATGCATAAACAGAGAGTATTATAACTAAACATTTGATATATATGTTTAAAATAAAAACATTCATTGCGTATTATAATATTACATTTCGTCTGAAGCATATTTATTTTTATATATATATATATATATATAATAGACAATGATATTTTACAACATACAATTCTATTACGTACGCCACCATTTGCCCGATTTTTTGTTTGCTACATTTTCTTTAACTATTTCATATTAAATTTCTCATTCCCATTATTTTTAAATCAATGAAATTAGTAACTCATTTCCTATTCTAAAAAGAGAAGAAAATCGATACCAGTTTTTTTTTCTACTATTAAGCTGGAATGCCATTTTAATACGTGAAAATACCCTTTCCTCTCATACAGTGTGAATTTTAAAACATTAGTGACCAATTCGATCTATTATTGTACTCATATTAAGCAAAAACACATAAATTATGGCATTGCATTGAGCAAGTATAGTGGTACTTTATTCCGTCAATTTGTGCCTGTAGTAAAATATCATTGTCTACAGAAAACTATAATAATCACCTAAAACCGTAAACTAACAGCTAGCGAACGAGCAGAACAGAATAAGCAATAAAGAAAAACTAACATTGAGATAAAACGTAATTTAAAATCACAAAAATACATCACCAAACTTAACAAAACCTACATCAAGGCGAGAAGCTTCATTAATAAGCTTTGGCGATGTAAACAAACGATTATCGTATGACCATAAATTTCAAATGATTTTGACATATTTCAACTACATTTTATCATTTTTCAACTTAAATAAAATACGTTTTATATAAGTGGTGTAACACAATTATTAATCATTATATTAGTTACCGACAATAATATACTTTTTCAGATGTTTTATGTTAGTAGCAGCATCAACAGCCTCAAATAAATAAAGGCAAATAAAGGTAGCAGGCAATCGAGCAAACGGCTCATCTGATGGTAAATGTCACCGCCGCCCATGTACATTTGCAATACCAGAGGTCACTGAAATGCGTTGCCGGCCTTTCAAAAGGGGATTCGCTCTTATCTTGAAGTCTCTTTTCTTATATAACGTATAATTTTACCAATAATATTAAAATGGACATACCAATATGTTAATTTTATTCATAACCAACCTGTTAAAATAATACATGAATCGTATGTTTACATCGCCATCAAAAAACATTTATAACTACTCAGCTAATACTAAAGTTAAACAATAGTTGAAATCATTGGATGTGTATTGAAAACCTGCCAATTTTGAATCCAGGATACAATATTTTTCAGCCAAATTAGGTTTACTATCAAGTTATTTTACCATTACATATTTTGACATGTTCGATCCATAATGTTCATTAAGCTCCAAAAGATGCAAAAGGATATAATCAAATCAACCAAAAATTTAAACTCTGGTTAGAATTGATGGTAAAAGGTAAAATTTCACAAAAATTTAGCACATCACACAGTCATTTTACTCAGTCTATGGCATTCAAACCAAATGCATTAATTTAGTCTTTTGATGACGTTATGTTATCATTCGTATCAAATTGGTACCTGTTTTAACCAATCCTATATTTATATTTCAGAAACTGAAAGTTAAAGTGAGACAAGACATTTTTGAATTAATTTTTAAATTGTTAAGTTTTTTTAACTAACTAGATAGTTTCAAGAAGATAAATAACGAAATTTCGAGTATTTAATTAATTTTGATATTTATCACTTGTCGTAAAAAGTTTGTTGGCGCTTCGTCGTGGTTCAATATTAATAATTGACAAACTCACCAGATATATAAGTCACATTTAATCCTGACATTGGAATATGCAAACAAAAACAATCCATCATTTGTGGATCATAGCAATATCACAGAAAATATTTGTAATTGCTCCACTATTTAATTTATATTGTTATACTGACTTTTATTTATTGTACATGGTGATATAGAAACAAGATCATTTGATATGGAAGATAGTCTGATATTAAGTCACCCAGTATCATATTATGACTTCTGCAACATTTTTATTTGAAATATAATATTGTTAATTATTTTTGTTTAATTTTTAAAATTAATTCGTAGTAACGCACTTTTAACGTTTCGAAATATTTGTTTCGGCTTTATTTTCATTTTGTATGTAAATAAACACAAATCGAAACAAGTTGAGGTATCTTATTTAAAATATATTCGAGAAACTCGGAATACTTGACGAAAACGGAAACATTGAACGTAACGCCGTTCCTATCGTACCGTATCGACCTTAGTCCCGTAAATTAAAAACACTAAATCATATAGTAATTCGAGATATATTCAAACGGCATGGAAGCAAACACTACATCTTCCGAAATTTCCGCCATTTTTCTATAGTTATTTTACCCACATCTTTACAGTTAAATAGTGACATTATATTTGTATTTTTTTATCTTTAACATATTTTTTATAGCTGGAATTTTTGGTCCTTCGCTTATTTTTATAAAGATCGAATTTGATATTGACATTGGCATACTGGATACCCATTATTAATCAGACCAACCATAAATCCCAACCATGTTCGTACGTTCAATATTCAGATATAATTAGAATTTTACTAATACAAACTATATTATCTCTAATTTAATTATATATAATCATTTTATAAAGTCATACTCTTCACCAGGTTTCAGTATAATTGTATCATTCGTTATATTGGATAAATAGTATTCTCTATGAAGACTCGTAGTAATCATTTACTTTGATGCGTCTTTGGTTTGCAGAGGAATTAGAATTATATTTCAATAATAGTTCAAATTGTTCACTGTGCTTGGGACTTACATCCACCCTAATTTGAATACTATTCTGTTGTAATAGCGATGATATCGAATAAATGCAAAACCGTCTTCTATAATAGTTTTGAAGAAGATTTCGAATCATCGCGTTTTTGTTTTTACAGTTAATGTTTAAACTATTACGCTCTTTGATTTTATAGTAAATATTTAAACTGTAATATACTTAACCCTGTATAGCACAAACATTGTTCATACATGAATCAACTAATATAAATTCTGATTGTTTCAAAATAAGGTACAAATTTCAGTAACCATCATCACAGTAAATGATACTACAATTGCGGACTAGAATTCATCTTTTCACATTTCAAGGTACACTAGATATGTTAAACCTCAAAGCACCTTCACACTTGACAGAATTAATGCTGAGTTTAAGGCCCGTATTCTAGAACGACACTCAACGTTGATACTACTTGAGTTAGAAAGGGATAGCTATATACTATAAATAGCGACATCTCTTTTTAACTTCATTTAAGTAAAGATTAATGCTTGAGTCTTGTTTTAGGATACGGGCCTAAAACTTTAACCAGCCAACATATTCATATCTTCTAAAGTGCTTACAACATCAAGTATGAAATTACCAGAATAAATATAAACGTGATATTTATTAGGGCGGCAACTTACAAACAGGGTAATATTTTTATACTGATATTTTTGGCATATGTGTCACTGCTAAGTATAAATATCAATCAAATAAAAAATATATACAAGGTATCTCTTGCCTTTTAAAATAAAATCAACTTCAGTTAAAAAAAAACTACCGTCCGAATCAGTCGTAGCTTCATTTGACATTCATAAGTGTTCTGTAAGTACCTAAACTGAATAAACACTTTTCATTTCATTTCAGTTATTATTTTCGTGCGTACATTTCTCAATACGTCTTTATTTGCCATTTAACGGTTATAAGGTTTAAATAAAATCCTAAATAAGGATTACATTTTCCAATAATTAAAAGAAAAAAAATCCTGTCCAATGCCAGCATCGCACCGCCAAGTGTGAAGCGCTTAGTCTTACTTACAATTTCCGTAGTCATAATTAATATTAACTTCATATAATAAATAAATTATACGGGATACCTTCAATGACATAGCGCTTAGGGTACCAGGTTCAATATATTCCTGTGTTCCAACGATTCTTTGAGAGCGTAGAACAGCTGCAGCTGCTGTTCCGGTTTCAGGTTGTATACCTTAAACAATAAGGAAAACAAATAATTAACCAGCCACAAGTCAATTTATTTTGTGGACTGCGTTCTCTCTCTTCAACCTACTAGGTGGTAGACTCGGTACTGAGACGTCATAGCGACCACCGCAGTACCAGATATCGTCAGTCAAATAGGAGTAGATATCGTCAGTCAAATAGGAGTAGATATCGTCAGTCAAATAGGAGTAGATATCGTCAGTCAAATAGGAGTAGATATCGTCAGTCAAATAGGAGTGTTTGGGACTTATGTCTCGGTATGAGGGCATTGTAGCTAGTAAAACTACCGGGTATGATAGACCATGAATGTCGTCTCGTGTGACGTCCGCAGGGCAGTGTTGATGGAAAATAATGATAGGTACTGTGTACAAGCGTATCCCTCTAATATCATTCATACAGCGCCATCTTGCCCCATAACCCATTGAACGCCGGGAATCCAGACACAATAGACAATCTATTGTGTCTGGCGCCTTAAGGCATCATCGGCGGTCAAAGGGTTAAGCGAGGAGCTTGTAGTTATGCTGCTAAAGACCTCATAAACATATTTAGATTTTTTTTGAAACTCACATATTATACATAAAAACACCTAAACCATTACAACCAGACATGTTCATGCACACAAATATTTGTACTGCCCGGGGATCGAACCCGGAGCCCTCGGTGTAGTAACAGATGTCTCATCACACATAGGTCGTCAATATCATTAACAATCATTTCACCTGTTGCAGCAGTTTCTGTGGTGTGGCGGTGCGAATGAAGCTGGTAATATATACGTTGACAAACGTAGCCATCAGGAACTGACAGTCGAAGCGGTCCATGATGCCCCCGTGGCCCGGGATCACGTCACCGAAGTCCTGGAACGATAATGATAATGTTAAGTATAAATATTATAATAATAAATATCCATTGATATGCACGCAGCGCCATCTAGCCGCAAGTTAGGCGTGAAGCCTGTAGTATGGGTACTAAAAAACTGATAAACATATAGGTCTCGCCAAACATTTGGCCGCTCCGAACTTCGAACTCGACGATGTGCAGTTTACAAAATTCATACATTTTTACTTGACTATACCTGCGCAGTAAGCACTTTGACTATATTCAGAGCGGCCATAAAGCTTGGCATGTTCTGTACAAATATACATTATTTTTTCTAAATACATACATATTGTACATAGAAAACACACAGACCAATACAAACAGACATGTTCATGCACACAAATGTTTGTACTGCCCGGGCATCGAACCCGGAACCGAATGGCGTAATAGCCGATGTCCCAACCATTACACTATTGGTATTGGCGGAATGGCCGACTTCACGCACAAACTTTGATTCACTTCGCACACCAATGCAGGATTCCTCACGATGTTTTCCTTCACCGTAATCAAACCTGGCTATATAGCCTGGTTATTTAATATCTCTCTACTTCAACAAATCTTCAGCTAAGTTAAATTTACTAAGACGTACCTTGATCTTGAAAGCGCGCTTGAAGCCCGAAGCAAAGAATCCGCCGAAGGGTCCAATCACCGAGCTGAATATGCTCAGGGCCAGTGAGTGGATCATGAACGGGTACATGTTGAACTTCTCCATACCAATCTGTAAATAAGTATAACACCATTATTTATTACTTTTAAAACACTACAAACATGACGAAAACTGAGGTTATTTTTCTCCAACTTGAATCGAAGATTTATCGAAAACGAAAACCGATATAACGAAAACAGAATAAAAAATTGTGTATTGAGTTAGGCAACAATTTGCAAAAAAACTGGTAGCTGTTTGTAAATAATTATTTAGGCTGTACGATTTTGGAGTCGTAGATACGGTGCGCGGACCGATCATTCTCGCGGAGTACTCATGTGAGTAAAATTCATGACGTTGACATTTCAATATATATATATATATATTGAATATGTTTGTACATTAAACGTGATATTAAAAAAAATAATTGTACTGATATGAGTTGCAACAGTCAAGTTAAAGATAAATTATTTTCTTTCATGTGTCAAATAATTATTTGACACATGAAATAAAATGTTTCTTTAAGTAAAAGACTATGATTATTAAGTATTTCTATACTTTGTCTCCGCAAACATAGGTATGGCATGGCTTGCTGATGATTTAGCAACGTTTGACGTGTATAAAAGGTGAAGAAAGGTAAGCTCTGATAAAGGGCATAGTCCGTTTATAAAAAATACCGATACTCGCCTAACTGCTACTAATTGTTTCGTAATGTGTATTTCTTACTTTGTGTTGTTTTCATTATATTTTATAATGAAATAAAAAGACTCACTCAGAAGAAGAATCTACAGACTCATGGTCCGTACTATTTTTAGTTTAAATTTATTTTGTAAATTATTTATTATAATATTATGTAAGTGTTCCGTGCATGGGGCAAAACAATTGAATCAATGGGAATGAAATTAACACTGACATTCAAACAGAGCCATTTTGCCCCTAATTTAAGCGTGAAACTTATATTATGTGTATAGTTATTTTTTAGTAAATACATACATATTATACATAGAAACACCCAGACCAATACAAACAGACATATTCATGCACACAAATGTTTTTACTGTCCGGCAATCTAACCCAGAGCCGACGTCTCAACCATAACACTAAATGTGTCGTCCTTTTACCCTATGTGCATTTCCAATGTACCAGAAGGTCACGAAAAACACGAGATCTGTGATTTTTTGCAATGTGTAGCTACCAGAAGATCACGAAAAATTCGAGATCTGTGAGTTTCCTGCCATGTGAAGCTATCAACACGAAAAAAATGATAACTTAATCGAGCCAATACAAAGTACCCACCACTTTCATCAGCGGCTGCAAGAACTGCGGCGGCGTGTACTCCTGCAGACGGAACAGCTGCGAGGGCTCGCAGTCCATCGTCATACGGCCCACCGACTCCGAGTACTCGATCGGACACACCAGATACGGGTATTGGGACATCATGTACGATATCTGCAAATAAATTCATCCTAGCTGATTATTGAGAGCGTCGGTGGCTCAATGGTGTGGACTGTCGCCCTCCTACCGGAACGGCTGAGGTTCAAATCCCGCCACGTACCAATGTGTTTTCGAATTTTCAATAATATATGTACGTTATCCGACGCTCTTACGGCGAAGGAAAACATCGTAAGGACACCTGCGCACACCTGCGAAGTTCAAAGGTTGTGCGTGAAGTCATTTAATCCGCACTGGACCCGCGTGGACGACTAAGGCCTAATCACCCTATACGGGTAGGCTCGTGCCCCTCGGTGGGGACGTATGAGTTGAGATGATGATGAACCCCTATTGGCTTACACAATAACATTACATCAGTGAACTCCGAACAAAACTTACCACAAGTCCAAATATTACAGTCGAGAATCCGCCGCCGATAAAGCCCTCCCACGTCTTCTTGGGGCTCAACTTGATCAGAGGAGTCTTGCCGAAGAAGAACCCGAACACGTATGCCATCACATCGTTGCATATTATCATAGACACGGGCACTATGAACCAGATGAGGCCTGAAAACAAAGCAATACAATCTTATTCTCAGGAAAGAACGAATGCTTCATGCAAACCTCGCGCAGGTTGTATCATAATGCTAGTCCGGAAACCTTTTGGCATCATAGACACGGATCAAAGTGAAAAATTGACATAGGTACGTGTATATCTGACTTCATTTGCGTAATATCTTTTAAAAAAAAATATTGTGCATAAAAATATTTTTTTTGCCATAACAGTATTAGTAATAGATGCTGATATGATTAATACAGTCGTTAAATTATTTTATTTAAAAATATTATTTTATTTAAATTTGGATTCTATTGCAGCAAAAAGCATGAGATATACCTACGTTTATAGTATTTTTTAAATAACTACTGCTTTTGGCCGCGGATGGCTATCGCAGCTTTACCAGGCATTTGGTGTGCGCAGAAGGATCTCAGCATTAAAAATGTATACAACTATGGGCTGTCAAGGCCATCTGCGGCCAAGAGCAGTAGGCATTTAAAAATTACTTTAAAAAATCTGCGGACATAAAAGACCGCGGATAGAAATCCGTCGTCTGCGCTAACTATTATGTATTGAAAAGTCCCTCAACTCCTACCCCTCTCTCTCTTTCGCTCACCCCTCTCTATACCAACTCTCTTGTAAAAAATATTTTTTGTTATAACTTTTACAGCAATAACAAGATGTGTGACTGCAAGTTAATATGTATGTTAAATCATAAAATCTTTGCAGAATTCAATAAAAACTTATAAAGAAAGTCCATTTTTAAGGGACGTCAATGCAATTCTTTGCCATCTAGTACTGCAAACGCACATGAACGCCGATGCCCTTAAGAGTTACTTTAAAGTCAACTGTATTCTCGTTTGGTTACTGAAGTGTAACAAAAAAACTATCCATAAAACTTTCAGACATCCAGACGCATTGTTCGTTCAAAGTGTTGTTATGCACGCCGAACTATGTACGAAATTCTAATAATAACCGTGTTTACATGCATTCCTGTGCGAACTGGCATCTGTGAAATATTGCTAAGAAATTCTTAAGAACACTTCATACTTTTTGTAATTTATAGTATTTTACTAAATTACAAAGAGATTAAATTTGATGACCCATCTGTTGTAACGTTTGAGAGGTCGGCTATTTTTTACGTTATAGAATGTACAGGACGGTCAGGACGCTCAACTGATGGTAAGTGATACGCCTGATCATGACAGAGTAGCATTGAAGGAAGTTAACAACTGATAGACAGTTATTATTGTCCATCAATGTCACATTGCGCTCGTTACCAATTAGATAGGTAACAGATGTTAGGTCTCTTATACTAGGTAATTTTACTAGCCACAGTGCCCACATCTCAAAATATAAAAGTGCACTCCTATTTCACGGGACGAAACCTGGCACCTAATCAGACGACTCTGTATCGAGTCTACCACCTATTAAAGCAAGAGTTCCTGATTTAATCCCTGCATAGAACAATTTGTGTGAATGTCAGTGGAGATTTATAAAATTTATTTACACTCCAAAACATTTTTTTTATAAAAATAAATATTAGTTGAAGAACATATTCATGTGTGCATGCGGTAAGTGTTCGTGTATAAAAGAACGAGTCTGGGAAAATAAGTATGACACAGGTTTACCTTAAAAGAATAAGACCACAAAATCAACAATTTGTAAACAGATTTGTTTGATAAAAATTAAGTGTTTTGTGTAGTAAGTTCAAAAAATCATATTTTAAAATAGCCTCCGTATTACGCAGCGAACGTTCAAACACTGTGGCCTTGCGTCCCTTCAGCCGACATTATTGTTCAACCGTTCGAAAACATTTCGCTTGCAAAATATTACCTTCCTGTGTAATACGCAATCGGTCATACAACGCTTGCGTACCAAATTAGGGCTAAATATATAAGGGTTCAATATTTTAAGGCACTTAGGTACTCGCTTTTAGGGAATTTCATAGGGATGTTATTAGATATACCTATGTTATTTGTAAGACAACATAGCCTACGTGTTCTCGTAGTCTGTGCGTTGATTTAATAGTAGGAGAGCTAGTGCACCCTCCAACTAACAGTGTATCTGTAAGGCTAGAAATTCTTATAAGCCGTAAAGGGTGTATTATAATGCCTTACTCGTCGGACCCAATGCGGATTGACCGACTTCACTGGTTTGAACCTGCACCCTCTGGATCGGAAGGCAACGGTCCACACCAATGAGCCACCGACGCTCGACTCAATTATTTAATGCTCTATAAATGCATGTACATGAATTGTACCTATTTACCTCATTTTATTTTATCAACATAAAACTCTTACAATTAACTTATTGACCCGTCGACAAACAGCACACGCATATAATCCGTTTAAAGCCGATTCACGTCACGTCGTCATGACGTAATCTAATTCTACAGATTTGTCCTCGTAACTAACGAGTAGGTTGAACTTTATTGACGGTTCTTACAGTGGGCGGTTCGCGGATAATGACTCTATCTAGGCAATGTAATCGCAATGAAGCCGTATTAACAGTGTTGTCTAGCTTACACTTCTCTGTAGACCTAAAATGGATCTACATATTATGCGATGAACTTTTCGACACAAAACAATTACTCTTTTTTTCATTTTCATTATATTCGGCACTTTATTGGTTTCTTAAAAATATAAACTACATTAATATTTATTAAGTAAACAGAGCGACCAGTTTCCTCGCCTAAAAACCTAAATAAAAACAAAAAAATAGTTTTCCTTACTAAAACTCGAAGCGAAAAGGCATATAAACGAAAATATTGTTTTATTTATGAATCATCGAAAACCGGTTGCAGATTGAAATAAGAATTTTATTTTAAACACAGATTACCTGGGTTAGAGCCATAAACAATGAAACCAAAAAATCCATGATATACGACAGAAAACTAGATACGAAGGAGTGAAATTTACAAATGGTTTTCCAAAGTCATCACGAATCATCTCGCGCGCAGGTTTGACGACAACGAAGCATCCGTAGGAGTACTAGAGAGACCGACACAGCCCACAGCCACAGCTTGCCAGTCAAGTTGAAGTGGCAAGGCACATCCAAACCTGCCATGTACCAATGTCTTTTGAATTTTCGAAATTATATGCACGTTTATCCGACGCTCTTCCGGGGAAGAGAAACATAGTGAGGAAATCTGCGCACACCTGCGAAGAAATTCAAAGGTTGTACGTGATTGGTTAAATATCTTCAGAACATGTCTACAATATAAAAAGAAAGCGTCGGTGGCTCACTGGTGTGGACTGATCGAAAGCAACACTTTTGATCAGGTTCAAATCCCGCCACGTACCAATGTCATTCCAAATTTTTTAAATTATTTATACGTGTATCCTAAGCTGTTTCGGTGAAAAAACATCGTGAGGAAACGTGCGCTTACCTATGAAGAAATTCAAAGGTCGGCCAATCCGCACTGGGCCCGCGTAGACGACTAAGACCTATACACCGCTTAAGCGTAGGCTCGTGCCCCTCAGTGATATAGAAGGAAACACTAAACTCTCAATAAGAAAGTCGCCTGTATATATTTCGAAGTATCGTTTTAGAAGAAACGTCTCGAGTATTATATTAACAATGTTTGCAAATTCCTATACAGTTCATATACGCCCCAATGCAAACGAAGCCGGCCCCTTCGCCGACCTAGATACCACCTTTGTGAGGCTTCCCTGTCCATGACAATGTAGGCTTGACACAAATAGCGCGTCGGACGCGTCCCCTATCGACTGTCACTTGTTATCGCGTACACTGCTCAACCTATGGAAATCATGTTGCTCCATAATGTACTTATTGTTTGGGTACATTTACCATACTATAGAAATAATGCAGAAAACTGAAATTATGAAACGTACGTTTCTAACATTATTTGACGACCCATTTGGTGTAATGGTTGAGAAGTCGGCTATTATACCAAGGGTTCCGGTTCGATCCCCGGGCAGAACAAACATTTGTTTGCATGAACATGTCTGTAATGGTCTGGGTGTGTTTTATTTTTATTATTTTATTTTATTGGTTTACCAATAACTGTTACACTCATTCGCTCTTAAAAATACTCTTATAATTAATTAATTAGTTAAGTATACAATGAATTATAGGTAAACACCACATGCATTTCATCTTATTTTTACTACGCTCTACTCTCAGATATACACAAGCGCACACACACAAACACACGCACTTTTCTATACATACATACTCATACACTACATATTTAACCTTCACCTATGGAGTCCTGTAAGTGTTTACGAAATGTATTAATATTATCAAAATGAATGTCACTGTTTTTACCAAAGCAGTTTAACAATCTGCTCAATCTTGGACAGGAGAATTTGAACCAAGTACCGTTGAACGCAATGGAACCACTAAAGGGACAACTTAAGATCTTAGCAATCTAGAGGGAGCTCGAAAATAAAATCTTTGCAGGAGCTAAGGACAGTCAATTTAATTATTGAAAGTTTAAATAAAAAGTGAAGATCGTTTATAATGCGTCGTTTTTCTAAGGATGTGTACTTGAAGTATTTTAGCCTGGAGTGATATGAAAAACCTTTTCTTTTTTTACCTATTGACTTTATATTGACTGATAAACATATTTATATACCATTTTTACAAAAAAAGTATATAAATATGTTTATCCGTTGTTTAGTAACCATAATGTACCATAATACAGGCTTCACGCTTAACTTGGGGCTAGATAGCGCTGTGTGAATGTCAGTAGATATTTATTGTTATTTATTTATTATTTTTACGAGTAAAAAGGTACAATATTCTAAGCCCGCTTACCTTCAAAGATGTTCTGTATGATGAGGTAGCTCTGCGTGACGACAATCAGCAGTGCTACGTGAGTCCACGCGAACAAGCTGAACTGTCGCATGTAGTAGCGTTTCACCAGCGACAGCACGAACCACACGAAGCCCACGCAGTACAGGCTGAACGAGATGAACCGGTGGTACGTCACCAGGAACTTGAGGTAGTCCTGTGGACAAATGGGGTACAATCATTAGCCTTGCAAAGAGACAAAATATTAATCCACATTCATATTAAGCCCCAAACCGAGCGTCTAGCCTGTAAAATGGGTTGGTGCTAAGATAAACATGCTTAAATTTTTATTATATATGTATGAAAACTCTTCGGTGAAGGAGAACATCGTGAGGAGAACTGCGCACGCCTGCGAAGTGATTCAAAGGTTGTGCGTGTAGTCGGCCAATCCGCACTGGGCCCGCGTGGACGACTAAGGTACAAGGGTAGGCTCGTGCCCGTTAGACACGTTTAATGAGCTGATGATGAAAACTCTTCTTCAGTCAGTATATATATATACAATTTTGAGTTATTCGGAATAAAAATAATCACTGGAATAAATATACTATAATGAAGTAGTAGTTGCTCAGAGTCGATTTTTAAAAGTTCGATTTTTCTCCCTTCATCAACCTCTGTCTTCTTTACAAGACATCTCTCGTATCATGGAACCACCTCTAAAGTATCGTCTTTCCAACAAAATAATAATCATAGAAATCGGTTCATAAACGACGAAGATATCTGCGAGCAAACATCAAAAATTCATATACCTGTACGGAACTGAACTGAAAACCTCAATTTTTGAAGGCGATTAAATAACCACTTTTATTAAAGTCGTTACAAAAAAATATAACAAAGGATAAAACAAATTATTTGTAGGTACTGGTCGAGGATCTAACACTTGATATAATAGACGACATATATACCATAATATCTTCCTACCGGGAGGGCTGAGGTTCAAATCCCGACACGTACCAATGTATTTTCGAATTTTCGAAATATATATGTACGTTATCCGACGCTCTTACGGTGAAGGAAAACATCGTGAGGAAACCTTCATGCACGCCTGCGAGGAGATTCGAAGGTTGTGTGTGAAGTCGTCCAATCCGCACAGGGCCCGCGTGGACGACTAAGGATTAATCACCCTATACGGGTAGGCTCGTGCCCCTCGGTGGGGACGTTTAATGAGCTGATGATGATACCATAATATCACATGGATCACCCTCGCCAATGGCCATGTTATGACGGCTGTTTAAAACTCATTCAACCTAACCTTTTATAGATAATGCAATTAGTTTCTTGTGAGCTCTCTTAAAGATAGTAAAAGATTAATTTCAAACCGCTCAAACGAATTACTGGCTAGGTGTTATGTTCTACACCATGACTAGGTATACTAAACATAGGTACAATAACACAATACTATTCAATCTAGCACTACGTCACGCTTAGTGAATAAGGGAACGCTTGGCTTGAAGAGTTACAATTGCAACCTTGTGCCCAGAGAGCCTATTGTTACAGCGAGTGTCAAGTGCTCAGTTATAAATAGGACATTTAATCATATACTATTATCGAGTCAAGTCGATCAAAATAATCATTGTACATTTCATTGTTAATAAGAAGGTTATCGTGCGGCAGTTTATCATCATCATTACAGCCTAAAATATCCACTGCTGAACGAATGGCCTCCCCTAATGACTCCCACGCGGTCCAATCCCTAGCAGTCAACATCTATATAAAGAAAGAAAGAAAGAAAGAAAGAAAAACAACACAATTAATCATTCTGGAAACTATTATGTACAATATAAAACTAAACTTTAAAGTAACATAAAAAAAAACATTTTTAGATGGAGCTTCAATAACCAACAAAAGATTTTATATACAAAATGGCGAAATAATCATATAGCGTCTTATGGCTTCGTGACCGATGAAATAGCGAGAAAGTTGTTGTTAGCACGGCGAAAACATCATACTTTAGTAATATTTTTCAGTACACACGATACTAGATTAAACCATAAACTCGGAATCCTGTCACCCCCGCTACTTTGCTACAGGCCCCGCGCTGACTTAATCCGGCTCTGGTTTGAAACCCCTCGAAAATAAAAGTCAATGGGAAAGCCTTTAGTCCAGTACCTTTGGTAAGCCATACCAGGCTTACCATATTGTTTATTCATAACCTATTGTATACCGAACGGCACTAATAATATGCTAAACAATGTCGCATAATGATGTTCTGACCTACCATTCCCAAATTACGTACACAAAATTTCGACCTTATGTGTTTTAGCATTAAGAGCGAAACTTCTCTATCTATAAATAAAATTCATTACCTAAATGGAATTATAATCACGCATTCGATTACGTTAAATTATTTTTGTTACCAAAATTGCTTCAGTTACTTTGTTATAATGTATTAAGTTGATGTACAGATCTCGTCAAACTTTATGGCCGCTCTGAATATAGTCAAAGTGCTTACTGCGCAGGTTAAGTCAAGGTAGAATGTATGAATTTTGGAAATTGCGTATCGTCTTGTGCGAAGTTCGGAGCGGTCAAAACGTTTGGCGAGACCTATAAGTATGTACACTTTAGGGCCCGATGGCGTCGCGGTATCGCGTTCGTTTGAAAAAAGAAAACATTTATTTTCGGTGTTGATCTTAATCTGTAGTCTCGGGTGTAGGGCGCAGTGCGACGTTGATGGAGAATAATAACTGTTTATCGTTTTGGTCTCAATCAATGCCGCACTGTCATGGTCAGGCGTAATACTTAGCAGCAGGTGAGAGCCTCGACCGTCCTGTACACTTTGTAACATAAAAAAAGGTCCGCGTGGTGGATTATGGCCCAAACTCCTCTTAGCTGCTGTGTAGGAAGCTCGTTGTGTAAATAGTAAGGCTGAGAAGCCATCTGCGCTCGCCACTTGCCCGGTGAAGCTGTAAAGGCCATCTGCGGCCAACAGCAGTAGTCAGTTCGAAAAAAAAAAGGGTTTTGTGCACTCTTTCAAATAAGACAGATTATAAAGTTGCGTACTGAGCTAATCGTTAGACAACGTTTACGATACCAATCATCATCGTTAACCTAAAACGTTCCACTACAGGGCACAGGCCTGCACAGCATAGCTATGAGGAAATTGAGCCGTAACCTACCACGCGGGCCTAATGAAGCTATTGTTTGGACCGATGGCTTTACGTGTCCTCCGAAGCATGGAAACATCTTTATTTTCAGACACACAGGTGATCTAGCCTGCAATGTCCGAACTAAACTGGGAAAAATCGCACAAAGAGACTTTCACCGTGCGATCTCCCCACGGTATTTGAACCCACGACCCCCGGATCACGCAGTGATCTACACCCAACATTCAGGCCATTAGTCCACAAAAACAATAACAAAATACCTAAAAAAATATTTAATGTAGGTATTACCTCAAAGTGTGGTGAAATACTACCTATATTTATTTATAATTTTCTCTAAAAAAACGACAAACGTTGTTGAATAGAGTTTTACAGCTAATTTACAGATTGAAGTAATAGAGCGTCGGTGGCTCAGTGGTGTGGACTGTCGCCTTCCTACCGGGAGGGCTGAGGTTCAAATCCCGACACGTACCAATGTGTTTTCGAATTTGCGAAAATATATGTACGTTATCCGACGCTCTTACGGTGAAGGAAAAAGTCGTGAGGAAACCTTCATGCACGCCTGCGAAGAGATTCGAAGGTCGTGTGTGAAGTCGTCCAATCCGCACTGGGCCCGCGTGGACGACTAAGCCTAATCACCCTATACGGGTAGGCTCGTGCCCCTCGGTGGGGACGTTTAATGAGCTGATGATGCATATATTATTATTAACTATCATTAGTAAGGGTATAAGTTTGTGTCAAACGAACACATTTACGAGATAGAAAACTATTAAAAGCAACCACAGAATCTAATTTATCGTTAAAGCATTAGTCAGTAGCGGTGAGGTACAAAACATAGCGGTTAATTGGGTTAAGAGAATCCATTTGAATAACCTGATTATGTGGATTGTTTCTATTTTATTATAGTTGCTTGAGGAATAGTGAAATTATTATCATCGTTATAATAAAGATTGATTTTAAAACATAGCCTTAGGTTTTTTAATGTTTATCACCAGCTCGTCATTGTCCCCACAGAGGGGCACGAGCCTACCCGTAAAGGGTGTTATGTTATTTTGATAATTATATGATCTGCATTCTTATCACAGAATTATAACAGTTTTATATAAATGAATATTTGAATCATTATTTGTGGTCTCTGATAGGCGGTTACGGTTTTATATACAGGCCGTTTGAAGCTTTCACCAAGACATGGGTCCAGAACGTAGATTTGTATCGTGCAAGAACAATGGCGGGCTAGTGGTCTTGCACTTGATCCTTAGTTAACAATAAATAGATACACAATCTCTCAAAGTCTGCTCATCGCGTCAGTAGGGCAGAATTTTCATTTATAATCACGTCGCTCGCTACATGTCTGACATAGTGCCTAGTATGCTCGTGCGTGTGATTTTGTACTCTTTCTGTGACGCGTTAAGGTCAAAATTTAAATCAATAATTTTACGTTCATTTAATTTTACGTTTTATGACTTGAACCCATTCCATCAATAAATGTTTAACAAAGCTCAGCCGGTAAACAATCGAAAAAAGATTATGTAGAAAGTTTTGAATCCTACCGTGAAACAAAGAAACAGTTCAAACCAGAAGTTCTGTTTACACGATGGAATTCTGCTACGTCACACGATGGAATGTCTCGTTATATTTTATTATCTTAGGTTGATATCATCGTATTTATATGAACATTGATAATGCAATGTCATTCAGTCTTGATGATTTTGACGTAGATCGTACGAGTTTATGACGTAGTACTGATAACAAATACTAAAGGACAACGTAATTTAAGTATATATAACTCAAAGATGACTAACTGACTGGCATAGTGATCAATGCACAGCCCAAACCCCTGGCGGGATAGGGCTGAAATTTAGAATGAAGGTAGATGGTATGACGTAGGCATCCGCTAAGAAACGATTTTGATTAATTCTACCCCCAAGTGGATAAAATAGGAGATGAAACTTTGACAATTTTAAACTGATCTCGCTGAGACTTTGCATGCTTAAAGCTACTATAATGCAGGCATTTGATAAAAATCCACCCATATTTCATAACGCGAGCGAAGCCGTGAGCAAAAGCTAGTTATACATTTATTATAACTAGCTTTTAAAAAGGCAACACTGTGGAGTTTTCTTGGGTGCTTCTTTCTCAACAGGCCAAACCACTGAAGCGCTTTTTTTTTCAAAGCATCAAAACTCATATTTTTAGTTTAGTATTTAAATCGTTTTTATTATATTTTTGTATATTTCTTGACGTTCATAAGTGCTTTTTGTAAGCCTAATTTGAAATAAATGTTTTTGACTTTGACTTTGACTATATACTTTGATAGTGTGAAAGAGATAACAAAACCAGTATGGCATTGTTATGTTATAAAGCGATTGGGACGGTCAGTTCGCTCACTTGATCTAGGTTACCTTTACCAACAGAACCTACCGTGACATCTGGCGCTTATAAATACTAGTCAACACATACAAGATTTAAGTTACTTATAATAATAATCCCACGATAAATCTGTTGCGATTATTCAATATGTTTGATAAACTAACAGCTGGTGCAAAGTTTCCAGGTAGCCATTTTTAAATATCTCTTTTGTTGCAGTCCACTGCTGGACATAGGTGTCGTCCATTTTGCGCCAGATATAGGTTACATAGAATAAAACCTGTAAAAATATGTAAACACATTGGCAAGGTATCGAGGTAGGTAATACCTTGAGCTACATAGAGAACATTGATTTCACTGTCGTAGCCGCAAGCATAGGTATTCGAGTGAGGAGTCAAAAAAGGGTTGTTACAATACAACATTCAATTACTTCAACTACATATAAAACAACAATCAATATTAGAAATATTGCATTATTTTTTTTTTGCTTCATTAGGACACAATTTATAAGTTACACGAAATGCCTAATTCATCTACGCCGATTACTTAAACGATTGCATTTAGAATTGCAATTGTCATCGAGTTGCGTCAAGCGGCACGAGAGCTTTTATTTAACAAATCATAATATTTAATTGAGAGCGTCGGTGGCTCAATGGTGTGGACTGTCGCCTTCCTAACGGGAGGGCTGAGATTCAAATCCCGACACTTACCAATGTGTTTTCGAATTTGCGAAAATATATCCGACGCTCTTACGGTGAAGGAAAACATCATGAAGAAACCTTCATGCACGCCTGCGAAGAAATTCAAAGGTTGTGTGTGAAGTCGTCCAATCCGCACTGGGCCCGCGTGGACGACTAAGGCCTAATCACCCTATACGGGTAGGCTCGTGCCCTTCGGTGGGGACGTTTAATGAGCTGATGATGATGAATCTTTAATCGCATTGCAGGCAAACCTGATAATATGAATGGAAAGATCATTAACACCGACCAATCGGTAATGGGTCCGCGTAGGGGGTTACCACAGACATCCGAATATACAATTAGACAGGACAAGCCGCCAAGTTTATAGGCAGTCCCAGTGTCGCAATTTCTTTTCGGTTCTTACCTGTGAAAAGTTATTATATTTCTTGGTAAATTTACTGATTCATTGCGATGATGGCATGTTACAATTGCACAGGATAGTATTTTGGAAAAAAAAGGTGGTTTCTTCTAATATTCGTGCGTCTTGACTCGTCTCACAGAGCGTAAACTGGCAGCCAGTGTATGCTCGTTGAGCTTACAGTTGTCACACTTTAAACGCGGCTTGCCCCATCTCCTGTATTGAAAACTGGGGGGGGCTTGGTAGCCTAACATATGTTTGGGGAGAAAAGCGGCCCGGCACAAAACGACCCGCCATCATACTACAATAAATATACAATATAATAGGCGTTACAACAATCTCTATTATGTAGCCAAAACTGGATATCTGATATCAACCGAAATTACTATAGATAATGATGATTAAACATAATGATAATTACTCAGGAGTATTGACCTCTAGCAAAATATGTGTTCAAATATCAGATAAATCATGTAAATATGAAGATAACTTATAGGCTTTATATAATTTTTTAGTGGTTTTTTTCTTTGTTAATATTACCATCATAGCCCACAGGATAAGCAAGTTGAAGTGGCAGTGGGCAGGGCACATAGTGCGTAGAACCGATGGCCGATGGGGCGGAAAGGTTCTCGAGTGGCGTCCGCGTAACGGAAAACGAAGCGTACGCCGACCCCCAACCAGATGTCTGATGATCGGTTAAGGTGGCGGTAGCAGATGGATGTCAACTGCAAGGGATCGGTCCGCGTGGAAAATCATTAGGGGAGGCCTTCGTTCAGCAGTGGACTTTCTAGGTTGTAATGATGATGATGATGATGATTACCATCAACGCCTTCCTATCGTCGCTTTAAACACAGCATTGGATTTTCACTTTTCGAACAATCAGGTGATTCAGCCCTGCATTATCATCAGCTCATTAAACGTCCCACCGAGGGGCACGAGCCTACCCGTATAGAATAATTAGGCCTTAGTAGTCCACGCGGGCCCAGTGCGGGTTGGACGACTTCACGCACAACCTTCACGCAGGCGTGTGCGGGTTTCCTCACGATGTTTTCCTTCACCGTAAGAGCGTCGGATAACGTACATACATTTTTCGAAAATTCGAAAACACTGGTACGTGGCGGGATTTGACTTCGGCCCTCCCGGTAGGAGGGCGACACTCCACACCATTGAGCCACTGACACTCAAAATATCAGATAAATCACGTAAATATGAAGAAAACTTGTATAGGCGCCTAATATATTTTTTTATAGCTTTTTCTTTCTCATTGAACTTAATATTACTTACAACCAGGTACACGTACTGTTGTTGCCCTAAGCACAGCATTAGATTTTCACGGGGGACACTTTGAACAATCATGTGATTAAGCCTGCATTGTCCTAACGCACGTCGCGCAAAGTAGCTTATACCCGCGGGATTCGAACCCACGACCTCCGGTGACGCAGACTAACGCCGTACCTTCTAGACCACGTTGGCATTACTCCTGAGCTCTGATATCGCTCATTAGGCTAAATTTGTTCACAACACTCAACACAATATACTGCAATTATTATTTATTTTTCTATTTTATTTTATTTTCTTCTCTATGTATTAATTCATTGTATGACTTTTATTTTAAATCGAAATATATTTATTTCAGTCTATCACAAGATATCCTTATTTAGTGTTAGGAACCAGCCTAGTGGGACGATTGAGTCCTGTGACAGGAGGTTCCGCTAATGTTGGTAAAAATAGTATTGTCTATTCTGTCACAAAGTTTTTCTTTCAAGCATTGACTGACATTATGATTAACGTAATAAATAACATTAAAAACCACTCACAGTTCTATTGATGACGACGCCGAAGTAGTCGATCAGATTCTCCCCATAGAAGAAGTAGTTGGACGTCAGCAGGAAGTACCAAGACAGGGAGCGGAACCACGGCAGGCCGTGCACCCGGTACACCGCGTAACCAATGTTGATGATCTCCTCAAAGCATTTCACTTGGACGCACAGCACCTTCGAGATAAACATTAGTTAGCAATTACAAAAAATTAAAAAGTAAAAAAAGAAAAAAAAATTTAAAAAAAATAGTTAATATAAATGTTGAATGTGCTTTTTTACATATTGATCTTTTAACTACTAATATAACAGTAATTTTTAATGTTTATTTTTTATATTGGTAAGTGATTTAGTTTTTATATATGTAAATGCACAATTTATTATTTCATCATCATCAGCTCATTAAACGTCCCCACCGAGGGGCACGAGCCTACCCGTATAGGGTGATTAGGCCTTAGTCGTCCACGCGGGCCCAGTGCGGATTGGACGACTTCACACACAACCTTCGATCACTTCGCAGGCGTGCATGAAGGTTTCCTCACGATGTTTCCTCACCGTAAGAGCGTCGATAACGTACATATATTTCGAAAATTCGAAAATACATTGTACGTGTCGATTGAACCTCAGCCTCCCGGTAGGAACGACAGTCCACACCACTGAGCCACCGACGCTCTCTATTATCTAATTTATTTATTTATTTAAACTTAATGCACTATACAAAAAGACAGTACAAGGCGAACTTAATGCCTAGAGGCATTCTCTACCAGAATTCTCTTCACAATAATAGAAATGTAAATGTTTTAGTTTTTATATAGGTAAATGTTTTAGTTTAAACAAATTTATATTTCTCATAAAACTTACAAGTTCATTTACAATGAGATTAAACTTAACATATTATTATAATATTATCAGTATAGATTTTCCTTCTCTGGATCTTGGTGGATCTTTTTATTATTATTTGTAAATGAAATGAAATTAAAAAAGAATAAACTATTACGATAAATCTAAATGGTATTAGGTTCCCATAAAAACATTCAATATGAGTAGAATAATAGGTGGAATGGATGCCAATTAAAAATACAACCCATATATTGTTATTGATTTTCATCAACACTGCAACTGTCATGATCAGGCGTTTCACTACCAGGTGAGCGATTCAACTGTACACTCTAGCAAAACCTATCATGTTTTCATGCAGATGGTTCTCAGCCCCCTTAAGTTTATAAAAAGAGCCAAGGGCGTACCCAAGCCAGTATAAAGTAAATGGTATTACCGTTATCATAAGTGCAAGAGGTCCACCATAGATCAGCAGGCAGAATGCTGCAATCATCAGCCAGGTGAAAATACCACGAATCACCCAGTTCCTCCATCTGTGAAGATTATTGTGTTGGTTAATAAAATTTATACATATAAATAAATTGGAGTGGTTGTTTGTTATAATGAAAACAGTTTTATACTAACACATATTATGATTCCAAAATATCATTGTTTAAATTTTTGCCGTGTTTCTATATGTTCCGGAGTCCACAGGTGGACATAAGCAAAGTTTGCACCAGATATCCCGGCCCTCCGCTTTTCTCATACAGCCTAAACCAGCGACCTTTCGCGTGTCGTCGGTCCATCGGGCCGGAGGGCATCCTACGCTACGCTTGCCAAGACGCGGTCTCCACTCCAGAACTCTTCTGCTCTAACAGCCACGTTTTGCGACATACGTGACCAGCCCACTGCCACTACAACTTGGTGATCCAGCGGGCTATGTCGGTACTTTAGTTCTCTTACGAATAAAATCATTTGCAAAGCATAGCTCGCTCCATTGCGCGTTGAGTGGGTTTGAACTTGGGAACTAATGCCACAGTCAGTGTCCATGTCTCAGCCGCGTATGATAGCACGGGTAGGACACATGCATAGGCATAGGTAGCATTCCTATCAACTATTTATTTATCTGGAAACTCGTGTTTAATTATTTTTTATGAGAGTAAAGTTGTAGATAGTTTGTGACTTTGTAGAAACCAATGGCTTTACTCAAATTACAGGTAATTACTTAGAATTTAACTGCAAAAAATACTGTTCAAATACACAATGCTAGCAAAATGTGTCTACTTTTAGGAGGAATGCTATGTTTGTTTAATGTATAAGCCACAATGATGTCTTTAAATCGAACTTAATACACCCATCTTATATACACCCATAATTATTTTATCTTTGAACGTGTAAATACCGTTATCAAATTATATTTTTTTATTTTTTAACTTGACAATAATGGTTTGGGCTTTACTATAAACAACACAAAATATATAAAGTATGAGTTTTCAAATTTCATTGCAAGTTGGTTATCCCCAATAAATATATAAACACTATAGAATTATGTCCCCAGAAACCTGCTTCACACACCATTAAAAAATAAAAATTCATTATTCAAATATTTTTTTTGTGTCTTCAGGCAGAACTTGTTTAAGTAATTTACACATTAGCTAGCCTTCATAGAAACTGCTTTTAATATATGAATAAATCAGCTGAGTCTAGTCAGTGGTGTGCACTCCATAATATGCAAATATGATAAATAAATATCTAGCCCCAAGTTAAGCGTGAAGCCTGTATTATGGGTACTAAACAACGGATAAACATATTATACATAGAATATGCGGTGTATATACCCTGTAGGTCTCGTCAACCAGGAAAATCACCCACATAAGTAATGATTCCCACTTATTCACTCATTTTCCTGTACAGATTTGAATTCCTGTGCTGTCATCAACACCACTCAATTTGGGAAAGATGTAAATTATTTATTATTTTTCCAATTACTGTCACTCACTTTGCATACCCTACTCAATACCTCTGTGTACGCCATTGAGTCTAGTAACAGATGATAAAAGAATAAATAAATTATATCATACAAGCACTAAAATACAATGCTGCTCTAGGCTTCGCTTAATTGACAAGGTGATTTTAAACAATTATAACAAATACATTTTAGAAAGTGTAAATGTGTTCAATTATATTTTAGAACTTTAATTTCGTCCCTAATATTTTGTGACTTCTGTAATTGCGTCTTATGTAATTGATGTTAAAAATGTTAAATGAATAATTTATTTATATGCAAAAGAGTAGGTATTTAAATTACATGCTTGCAAATAACAATGAAACTTAGGTTCATGGAATTGGTAACATAGTAAAGTAAATATTTTTGGTAATTGTACAAACAATTCACAAACCTGATATAACATGACAAAGTATATACAATGTGTTAAAACTGATTACTTTCTCAAAATATGCCGAATACATATAGTATAATATTCTAATATATATTTATCCCACAATTAAATTATGTAGTAAATATTATGAAAATTCTAAAATACGCAATGTAAACTAGTCATTTAAAGTCATTAATATATCATTAAATTCAACAACCTAATAGGCAGCTAATTACTAAAATATATTTTTAATAACATCATTTTACTTTTAAGTACTTACATGTTTAGTTCTCATATACCTTTAACTAAGCAAGTAATAGGAATCTCAGAGAAAATTACTGACCTCGAAGAGAGGCCTGAAAGTGCCGAATCCAAGATTTCTGGGGTCTTGTCAGTTCCTTGAGGCAAGGACTTCGCCATTTCATCAACATACTTTTCTTCAAGTCCCTTTTCTTCTTCAGAGTCAACCTAGCAAAAAAATATCAAATAATTACAGCTCGTATCAAATTTCAAACTGGTTTTGTGTGAAGAATAACCAAAATATAACTACATGATCAGACTCTCCGGCAGTTTCCACTTTATCGTTGCCATCTCCTTCTCCACGACGATGTCTGAGCTCACTCATTTTAATGCAAATCACAAAGCGAACACGGAAAACTAATGTGTGTAACACAACAGAAAATTTTTATTCCATTTACAACAGAATAATACGAATTAAACGAAAGATAGTTCGATGTTTTCTGAACTGTCAGACGAAAAATCAATAACTATTTTTTTTTAATGTTGCAAGGTGTGATGAGTTACAGTAGATAGCAGAAATTTAAGATTTTGGGAGCTGTGTCTATAGCACATACTGTTCGAGATGAATTGGATAATTGTTTAATAAGAAAATATTTTATTATTATGACATGGCGAGTCTGTTCAAAGATTTAATAGTTGGATTATGTATGTGTGTAATCCGCGCTAGCCGCGTTATAATGAGATTTATTAAAAAAAGTTTTTAATGAATCACTTTATAACTTTAAAAACTTTGTTTAATCATTTTCATCGATGAAAAAGGTTCTGTCTAATAATCTGGGGGCACGGCAGTGCCCCCGCCAAGTCGAGCGCGAAGCAAACACTGCCGTACCATCCTTTACAGGATCCATTTCGCCGCATTTTCAGGCCCCGATTTGAAAACCTTTGGATAATACCAGAACGCTGAAATTTTCGTCATCTAGTAAGATATAATAACTTACTTTAAATCCAAAATTTCAAGTCTGTAGGTCATTTAGTTCCGACGTTAAGCGAAAGCAAAGTTTCGCATTTTCGACAGACACTCACTCACTCATGATCATCAAAATAGAACTAGTACTTCCCATTAACTCAGAAAGCTGAAATTCGGTACAGAGTTAGGGTTTAATGGCTACATAAAGGGAAAACTATGAAAACTTCGAAAATCGAAGATCTGGAGTACCTGGTGACCCTGCTTAGATAACAAAATCATCAAAATAGAACTAGTACTTCCCATTAACTCACAGAGCTGAAATTTGGTACAGAGTCAGGGTTTAATGGTTACATAAAGGGAAAACTATAAAACTTGGATAATCGAAGATCTGGAGTACCTGGTGACCCTGCTTAGATAACAAAAGAGCCCAGCCAAACTATAAGAGATTGACATACCGCCTTTAAACAATATATTTAACATGGTGGCCGCTTCATCCGATGTCAAAAATCGGGGGGCACGGCAGTGCCCACGCCAAGTCGAGCGCGCTAGACCAATACAAACAGACATGTTGGTGCACACAAATATTTGTAGGTACTGCCCGGGGATCGAACCCGGAACCTTGGTAGTAGCCGACGTTTCAACCATTACACCCAATGGGTCGTCTAATATTCCTTTCATGTTTCTACAAAAAGAAGTAAAATCCCACCAAAAACATTCTGTAAAAATCTAGCCAAGTCTCGATGGAGCTGCTTGATTATCTCTAAAAGTAATGAAATCAAGACAAAGACGTGCCAAGTCTAAGGTTCCTTACTGCAATAATTAATTATTTTGGTCAATGTTGTGTGACTTGGCCGTTGAACATTCTTTATACGTTAGTGGCTTTATCAAGCCTACAATCGATGGGCTATTGAATCACCGTTTTCCAAGTGGCAAATTTGTACCGTCAATGGGTAGCGGTTCTGGCGACAGATTGGTGCAATGGTGTCATGAAGCACCTAGTTTTGTATCCTTGTGTACTCTTCAACGGCCAAGTCACACAACATCAACCATAATAATTAATTAATTGCAGTAAGGAACTTTAGACTTGGCACGTCTTTGTCTTGATTTCATTACTTTTTAGAGATAATCAGGCAGCTCCATCGAGACTTGGCTAGATTTTTTACAGATACCTTTTATGGATTTCCTGGGATTCCAGAGGGTTGGTTGTCAGATGAGCTCAAGACTCAAAGCTTTGGTAAATTCGCCATGTATTTGAGACAATAAGATTGTGTATGATCTCTACCTTTAGCGACGAATGGTGCTTGCTATATTATAATTTGTTGCAAATATTTGATTATGATTAGGTTATCATATCGTGTCCATTAAAAAAGAAATATTCTGCTATGTCTTGCTGGATTTTAGTTTACGTTGACGTTGTATTCGATTATTGAGAGCTCATTTTAAATTTCAATGCCTGAAATTGAGTGTTGACATTATCTCAATGGACATTATAAAAAAAATAGAAATAATTACCTACTTGATTTGGTAAGGCAGATGTATCATTTTGGCATATGGTTTCCAAGGCATTCATCTGAAAAGTATCAAACTGAACCCTTGTAATAATGATAAATATTTTAATGGTCTAATAAACTTTGTCACGTACGATAGAGATATGAAAAGCAGCTTGATTTTAAGAATTGTTGTAGTGGCGCACGTATTCTTTGACAATTGACAATAAATTCACTTTTTAATCTGTCAGTCCTATTTGTCATCCTCTATAGCTGAAGTTATTGGTTTGATGAATTTAAGGATTTAAAATTTTTTTTCAATCTCAAGCAGGTTTAAGTTCATTTAAGGATATGAATTACAAATATTATTCAAGTGTATGTCGTTATTTTGAAAATAAAAAGACAGCTACTATTATCCTGTTTTATTATATTAAAACAAAACAGAATGATAGTAGTTGTCTTATTTACATTTCATAGTATTTTATTTTGTTACAGTATAGCAACATTCAGTTTTGTAACAACAACAAAAGTCAAAAATCTGAAACGTAAACATGGCGAGTGATTCAGACAATTTTGATCAAAATATTGAAAATGTAAGTTTTCTATGAAAAGATTCAAATATTTATCATAATGTAGTGTTAATGAGCTTCGTTAAATTTGTAGCTTAAAGCGACTGTGAGGCAGTCGTTCGCTCGAGTCTACGCCAGCCTTAAAGCAAGGGAGCTGAAAACTTTAAGACAACTGGACGCTTTACGTAAACAATGCCAATATGACAAAGACTTAAAAAAGAATTGTGTTCAAGACATACATATTAGTTACGATAATGAGTCTGCACTTTTAGATAACGTAAGTAACTTTGGTGTTATAGATTTCGACAACGTGAATTTTGATAGTAATACTTTTTTATTAGAAGACTATGTAAGTCCAAATGATGATCATATGTACTCATATAAGACTATAGAAGAATTAACAAAGAATGATGACGGAAAAGAGCTCGAAGCTATTGAAGAGGCAGCTATAAAACAAATAACGAAAACGGAAAACTGTGTTTGTTATGTTAACATAAGGACTGAAGATGTTGCAAAGAAATTTAGAGATTTAGATACAAATGCATCTCCAATAAAAGTCTGTGATGTTAGTTTAAATTCGTCAGATTGTAACGATGTAGAATGTGCAGAGATAGATGAAAAGAGTGACAGTTCAGACTGTGATCGTAAAAAAATTGAACCAACTGACCAGTGGTTAAATTCCATTAAGAATCAAACGGAAACCGAGCCAGTCCTTGTGGATGCGATGGAGCACAGCACTATAACATGTTCTTAGCAGACAATGGTAGCTTTATTTTTTATCCTAGTTTTGTTACTTAATTAGTTGTAATAAAGTTTTATATTTTTCTTAATCTGGCATTTAAATTCAGTATTGGTGCTGTTGGAACTTATTACCTCAAGTCAGCAGGACTGTCACAAATGTAGTTCACATTTTTGTATCAAATAGTAATGAATGTGAGTTGTCCTTGATTTTTGTAAGCATATTTTTGTTACCTCCTCCTAGTTCACTGTTTTACTATTCTCACTATTAGTGTATTAAGCTAAATATATAAGTTTTATTAATATATTTTTCTTATATTATACTGCATTTTACTATACTTTAATCTTTATTTCTCAAAATTACTGGGAACAATGCTATGTACTTTAGTAGTAGTTTTTTAGATATGTCATAATATATTATTTTCACAATCTCTCAATCTAAAATTTCTAAGTTTTTTATGTCCTATTGCAGCTGTTAGTATTATGTATATCTGATTTATAGTCTTGGTTTTTCTTTTATTATGTCTATTAATTAAGTATTTCATGTATAATAACTACTTTTTTATATCTGCCTATAAGTAGATTTCTTTGACTATTACATTATTTTGAATCATTCGGTGTTGGCATTGATGTAACTTATTTAAGTATGTAGTTACTTTTGTTATTATATCTATAGTGTGTAGTGTGGGATGTAAATAAAACAAAAATGTAAAGCATCAACTCATATTGTTAATACGTTTTTACATACATGGCATTACTAACCCTTAAACTATTATGCATTGATGACTTCCGATTACATTCCCTAAACAATAAATATTACCCTTTCTGTACTTACATACAGGAAACTAATGGATACCAATTTTCCAATACCAATTCCTAGAGCTAGAGGGTTATTTCAATTCACATAATGATCTTGTATTTGAAACAGCATTAGTTTTATTTATGTTATAGTTTAGTTTTGTGTTTTTTGTTTCAATAAACATGCATATGGACACAATAATAGATATATAAACATAACTACATCATATAGGTAACAGCCACAATTTTTGTGCAAAATGACATAAAAAAGCCTGTCCTGCCAGGATTTGATACCAGTTTCCATATTATGTAATGGGTCTCGGAACACTACATAAGATAGTTTATACAAGACGATATAAATTAAAGAAAGTAGACGGTAAAAAAGTGATATTATAGAGTGGGAGACTGCATTATTATTAAAAATAGTTTGCATGGCAATAGGTATATAGATTTGGGATTTTGTTCTTTTCTTTTTTTATCTAAAGTATGCATTACATGAACTTTCTATTTGATATCGCTTCCTCTTTTTTACCTTATTATTTCGTACTCCAGCAGAGCCCATAAAATTGCTTTCAGTCTTAAAAATCATTACCTAAAATTAATTATGTGGATGTAAGATTATGGTTACGAAATCATTAATACATAAACTGATACATTTTATATATTCTTACTAATTAATGTTTATATGTTAACTTTTATGCTTGGTATATTCTTATATGTAATTCATTGTGGGATGATTTTTATTTGATTATTTTTATATAGTTCAATGTTTAAAAAGGTAGTCTCCTACTCATTATGTTATATTGTATATTGATTTTGTTTCTGTATATAGCTACATTATATCAATTGAAATACCTCTGTTTCGACCACATCAAGCGTAATACTATGGTTTTATTTATGGCACTTAAACATGACATACATTTTACAAAGACATTCCTATAAATTCCCACTTTTGGATGGAATCTGTTTTGTATGGAATTAGGTATTCTAGTTTGTACTCAACTTTTTTCACTGGAAATGTGATGGCACGAGAAGGAGTGCGGTAGAATTGTTAAATGTTGTCTTAATTATTACTACAAATATTTAATTAAAGTGTGTTGGTATATCTAACTGCTAATGAAGATGAAGATTACATGTATGACTACTACAAAATTGGAAAAAATATCTTATTATATCGAAATAGGCACTAAATTTCCATGTAGTTTATAACATTTTAGGCCACTTGTGTTCACAGATGATACGAACGTTATTGTCGTTACATTCAAAGGTGATGTACAAACTAAGAATTTTTGCGTATATATTAACATACGTCGTATACGATTATTATGCACAGTTACACAATTTCTACCTTGATATTTTGATTTTACGTTAGTTAAGACAAACAAAATGTAAATAGAAGGATACAATGGTATTAATAGATAAATTTCAATAAGTTGGGAGTACAAAATCTTAAACGAGTACAAGGTTGGAACTAAATATGTGTATCTAAAGGTTGTTAAACATGAATAGTAGTTACGAATAAGTTATACAACTAACTTAAATTGTACAGGTTAATTCTACTATTATACATTTAAACAAAAACATTAATTAAGTACTATACAAGCCCAAAGTCGGTGCAGACTGCGGCGACGTCGCGATTGTTCTGCTTTTCTGAATTGTTTGCGGCCATATTTAACTCAACCAGAGTGTCTACACTATTTATACTGACCCCTTTCAATATCTTCTGAGCAGCTAAACTAGTGAAATTAAAGCTCAAGTCGCTTAAGCTCGGAAAATTGTAAAAATCCTGATTCTCCTTTTTACTGTCTTGACTGAGGCTGTACCTCTTTTGTTTGTTTTCCAGACAGTTCAACTTCTCAACCGACATGTTGATGTCTTTTATCGGCTCCTGGTTCTTAAGCGCCAAGTTCGGTTCAGATCCCAAAACCACTGGTTTTTGGTCGATTGCCTTTGTCAGCAAGTTAGCGATAGAGTCTGAACTCATTCGGTTATTTACATTTGGAAGGCCGTTTAGCATTTGTAGTGCTGCAGCTTTCTTTAACAAGTCTACACTCTTTAGTTCGCTGTTAGAATTAATGTTCGGTTGCATACCACAGTTGGCTGATGATAAAGAATTCTTCTGGTAGCGCAGACTACCCAGTGACCCATTAACGTCGTAATTCTTAGTTGGTGTCGATGGGTTACTGTTTGTAGTCGTTTCTATGTTATGGATATTGTTGTGAATGGCCGGTGATGCAGGATTTGATGCAACCTCGTTAGTGTTGTTGAGCTGATTCTTGTAAATGAAACTGTTGTTATTTGTGGCTCCTCCTATTTGAAGTGAAAGTTTACGATTATTATTCATACCCGTATCGTTTATAGAGTTCTTGTTGAACTTATTTTCTTGCACTTTAATTGGTTCCGGTTCCTTGTACACCTGTTTCTTTTTTTCAACGCAAACATCAAAAGATGTTTCCGTTGGGTTTTTTGCCGTTTGATTCGAGACGCCATTCTGAGATACTGATACGACTTGCCTGTCATCGTTAATTATGTATATGTTGCTGCCGTTACTCGTCTCGGTGACTTTACCATTTTCGAAAGTAATTACTGACCTTACAGGGGAGTTTTGGACGTAAACTTTGGTGTTTGTACCACCACCGTTTTGGGTTATGGTGTTTGTGGTAACTTTAAGGGTGATTGAATTGTTGGAATTGGAACTTGCCAACATGGTTGTTGACGGATTATCTACTTTGGATCCTAAAGTTTTATGAAGCGGGGTTGCGGTTTTTTTGGGTGTGTTTGGGCAGTTTTTTGGCGAACTTCTAGGCGATGTTTTTCCATTTTTTGCTGTTTCACCACCGACGATAGGAGGTTTCGTGCGATATTTGTGGAGACTTTTAGGGGAGCTTTGGAGGCTCTGCACTTTGACCAGAGATTGCGCTCTGCTAAGGCCGGGAGCGCTGTGCGAATTTGTGTGACTAGGTGAAGGTTTCAGCGTGCGATCTGATATGTGGGATTCTAAGCTAGAATGGCCGCTGCTGCCACTAGTGTGATAACCTCTTCTGATGGACGAGTTGAGGTCCGAGTTCCCATTTTTTAAGTCTTTCCTTGGTGTCCTATGAGAGGTTGTGCTTTCTAGACTGGAAGGGCCGCTTGTAGACATAATGTGATCTGAATTTGAACAGTCTACTCTTCGGAGGCTTCCACTTGGGCTGTCTCTTAGTTTGGGATCGCTGTTTCTTTGCGGAGACCCGAAATGGTCGAGGATTGTTTTGTTGGTTGAGCTCCGGCTAAGTGTTGATCTTGGTAGACTTCCAGAACTGGGACTGGAATGTCTAACTGGGGAGTGGTCATAGTGTACCGAGCCCGCCAGTCCAGACTCGGTGGATAGATGCCTCTTGTGCCTTCGAGGCAGCGTCGATGACCGATTACTAATTTCTGAACCGTCATAATACGATGAGACGAATGATGTTTGACTCTGCAATGATTCCTGAAACACAAAATTAGAAATATTAAAGCGTCTATGTTGAAAACTAGGATTACATTCTGAAACGAGAAAATCCGTAGGTCATCGAAGGTTACCAACAAAGTCCAAGGGATACGCAAATTCATCCCACCTAGTGGTAGGCAATTAAGGGTTAGAAGTCCCTAGATATTGCGTAAGTATATATGACAATCTATCTATATAGTATATATAGGTACCTCTGTTCAGTAGTGAACTTTTTAGACTGTTGAAAAGATGTTTTCCTTTCCTGACAACACATTCTGATGGAGCGTTAACGGGTAAGTAGTATATATTCTATCAATAACCCTCCAACACTATTAGTATTCATATTATAATGATTTTTAGTATCGATTACATAAACGTACTTCATACGTGTTGAACGTACCTTTGAGTTGGTCTGCGTAGCGACACAGTGCAAGTGGACCGCCTTCGAGTTAAACCATTCGGTGGGCGGGAACTGGGCAGAAAACGTGCTCATCGCCCGCGTCTGCTTGCTGCGGCCGCTTCGTCTGAATAAGCGGGAGAGCAGGGACACTTTCTCTGCAATGGATATCACTGCATTAGTGTTTCGAATCTTAAATGTACATATAACTTATTAAGCACCAATAGTCCATATTGCGTGCCATAGTAAGGTGACACTTAGCTTTGTTTGTCTAAGATTTCTTATTTCTGGTACAAGGGTTGCATGTATTGGTTATCGTAATGAATAGAATGTATAGGTAATATGACTAGTGTTAGAAGTTTTTATTTCCTGACTGTATCGTGTAGTCTTGGAAGAGCTGGCAAGTGCTCTAAGATTAACTTTGCATAATTGGTGAACTATAGACGGCAGTAGCTATTTACTATTTTGTATGGAAAATATTTAAAAAATACATGCGCCCCTTAACCAAAGTATCACCGACTGATTAGGTTACAGGAAGACTAAATGCCCTTCCTCTACTCCTTTCATTTTTTCCTTTTACCTTTGTAAAGCTGGACAACGCGCTCGTTGCTTTTTGATATTGCAAGTGTCAATACTCTTACCATCTGCTGCTCCTATGAAATAACATGTCTCAGGACGACCCGATCACTGTCTCCATCGCGGCGGACAAAGCGCTGTGCTCAAAACACAGGCAACACTTTAAGACCCAGAATCCGCCCCTGCCGTCCGGGGTCTTCGTTGCGAGTCTGTAGGTTCGACCAGTCCCTATTCGCGTTACCGGTACGTATCTATTCAAACATAAGCTAGGTTACCTAGCCCTCCCCCTGCTACGCCTTGAGCTGAAGTTCACCAGTTGTCCGATGAAGCTGTGAAGGCCTCCTGCGGCCAACAGCGATAAGTCATTCCAAAAAAAATACAGATAGTACACTCACTGGGTGATGCGGATTCAACGCTTGGCGGGTAATCAGTCGAGGAGCTGCTGTCTGTTGTATTTGCGTTCTTGTGATGGAGACTCCTGGTGGAAGCACACCGCTGCAAGTACTTGCTGGAAGAGCCGAAGATCCTCAGCGAGTGGCGGCGGTCGAGGGAGCGGGGGGCTGGGAACGATGCGCTGCGCCTTTTGTTTGGACGCCCATATAGTATCTTATCGTTGGGATTACCTGGAAAAGATGGAAAGTTGATTTTAATATAAACGGACTATAGCAAAGCTTTTACGGTTAGTTTCAGCCTATGAACGGTGGTTAACTTCAGCGATATTTATATGATTGCTCCGGCTTTCTACATTGATATTTAAATAGGAAAAATGGGAATGTGTCTGAAAATGGTGAAGAAGTATCATTTAATGCGAGGACTAGTGGATTATCTACTGTGCGGTTCGACTATACTGGAAGGCCTGTTCACTGCAGTGGTACGTTATAGGCTGATGATGATGTTGATGTGCTATTTGACTCATTTCTATTCTTTTATTTTCTTTAATAACATGTTAGCGATTCCTAATTTGTTGAGAAGTATCTATTATATTATTTATTTTGTGCGTTCTTTGCATTGAGGCATGCTGAGTGCACCTGCTACAATACATTAAGTTATCCAGAATGCCTCTGCAATTTATGTTTGAATCACATTTCACCCATTAACAACACGATTTAATGTGCCAACTGTTCCGAATACATTCCCTTTCATGCTGTTGCCAATAACTTACGAGTATGTTTTACGATCGAGACCATCTTGAACTTGGATAGCTTTTGTATTTTAATAATATTTGTGTGATAACTGATAACCATGTATCTTCTGACCAATATACCTGCCCTAAGGGCCCTAAGGTACTCTTAAGTAGATGCTTACTTAATGGGCTCATTCGGCTCAGCAACAAATAATTTATACGAAGCGGATACCAAGATTTAGGTTTTGATTAGTTTAATAGAAATACAAGCTAAGGCTTTCTTGATTAATACGATCAAACTTTGAAATAATATTACTAAGTATCTAGGGTTCTTATTTGGATGGGTAGGTACTTCTTGATTGCCAAGGTAAAACTTAAATCCCGAAGGAATTCCTAATGAAGATTGGTTTAAGACTTCACGTCCATGATAACTCATCATCATACGTGTCAAGTGTGAACATTTGATTACTTATATAATTATTCAACATATCATATTATCTTACAAATACGAGTAAGAACTTTAAGTTCCAGAAACAGCTCGCAAATAAATAATCGAGAGGTCCTGTAAAATCTGAAATATGCTACGTTGTAATAGCAGGACAGAACCGTGAAAACACGTCCATATTTCATTGGGCCACGTGCGAGGCTGACTCACAAAGATGGAGCGCATTTGCCAGAGTAAATCAGCTGCGAGCTTGACAGCCGGCGTTCTCCTTTTGTAAACGTACGCCGTTATTGGTCGTCTGAAATTGACCGAGAAGCGTATAAGTTAATTAGTGCATCAACAAGTTAATTATTGTGATCGAATTGAACGGATGTTATTTTGAGGGAACTTCAATTTATATGTGCAAAATCTGTGAGCTTCAATTAATGTCAATTACACAAATTTAATTTCTTTGTAAGCGTAATGTAACTCCTGTAACTGTTCGGTACATAGCGTAGACTAATTTTTATTAAAAGATACCCGCTACATCAAAAATACTGAAAATGCGGCTTTTAACGTCAGTTAGTGTCCAAACATATACTTTACATTGTTTCGTTGCATTTTAAGCAGCAACAATTAATTCTCCGATGTAAAATTTTATTCATCATCATCATATAATGTTCCATTACAGACCCAGACCTTTCTGTACAGCAAAACTGAAACACAATATGCCTCATATTATATTTAACAGGAATGACATCATTCGTTACTAAAGTATTTTCGTATACTTTGGATTTAAAATTATCGTAACTAACCTAATTCCATTTTCTGAATCATTCACTCCTGTCTCCAACAATGTCTTATTTCTGTTATAATTTTATCTCCTCATAAAGTAATAAGGAATGAGGAAGACATCAGAGTATACAGTTTCTGGATTAATGTTCAACATCAATGATACATAGTCATATTTTGCGGAGCAGAAATCACGAAAACAAGTGAATAAGGAAGCATCCCCTGCAATACATCACTCCTGACATTGTTCACGAGCGGACCGCTTGTTTCTTGCAACTTAGTACTCAAGTCATAACGGATGACTTCACAGCACGAGGAAGCGTCGAGGAACGTTGTCTAAATATTTGGCCGTTTGCGAGCACGAGTGGAATTCTTTACTATTAAGATGCCTACAAAGCGTTTGTAGGGTTTTCAGCCTAATCCACCAACCTCAACAATGAATGATTCAGTATGTTTAAGACCCTGGACTGGTTTGAATGAGGCATCAACGTCAATGGAGAGTTATTTCTCATCTTCGTTTTGCTGACGATATTGTCATCGTGGCAGAGTCATCGGAAGAGCTTGCGGAGATGCTGAACAGCCTTAATGAATCTTCCCGACGAGTTGGGCTTGGCATGAATTTGGACAAGACGAAAGTCATGTTCAACAGTCGTGTCATGCCACAACCGACATGCATCGATGGCGTCCGTCTTGAGGTTGTGCAGGAGTATATCTACCTGGGCCAAACCATCCAACTTGGCCGGCATAACTTCGAGAGGGAGGCTAGTAGAGTAGGAGGATTCAGTTGGGCTGGGCGGCATTCGGTAAGCTACGTCATGTCCTAATCAACTATTCCGCAATGCTTAAAGACAAAAGTCTTTGAGCAATGCGTCCTCGTACTAACATACGCAGCTGAGACATGGACACTGACTGCGGGATTGGTTCACAAGTTCAAAGTCACTCAACGCGCAAAGAGCGAGCTGCTTGGAGTCTCTCTTAGGGATAAGATTAGAAAGATTTAATTAAATACCGACAAGCCCGCCGCGATCAGCAAGTGAAGTGGCAGTGGCTGTCACGTATGTCGCAGAACCGATGGCCGTTGGAGTAGACGAGTTCTAGTGGAGACCGCGTCTTGGCAAGCGTAGCGTAGGACCCTCCGGCCCGATGGACCGACGACTTGCGAAAGGTCGCTGTTGGAAGCTGGATGAGAAAGGCGTAGGACCGGGATGTCTGGCGCAAAATGGGGAGACCTATGTCGAGCAGTGGACTGCAGTAGGTTGAAGAGAGAAATCTTAAGTATTTTCTTATTTAGAATAGGTGGTTTCTCAATAATAAAATAATATTTCTGATATTCTTCCAAAAGAATTAACAACATATTTAAGGTAAAATTTATGAAAATAATTACTTCTTTTTGACGAATCAAAATAATAATTTGAATAAAGCACTTTTAAGTTTTTCAGTGTAGATTTGGTGCTTTCACAGGATTTTTACAGGACATTTCTGTTTAAGATGACTTTTATTTCATTCAGAAACTCGTCTAAATACTAAATATCTGGTAACCCTACACATATCCTGCAAGCCGTTACACCACAACACAGAAATAACCGGGAATGTCGCGCGCATAATTTTAGCGCACCTTTACGATGCGCTCGCGCATTTCTCGGTATCGAAAATCATAAACAGATGAGCGTCGGCGGTTTCGCAAAGCGTTAAACGGGCCGAGACCACTCAGGGTTCGGATTTTAACAGGTCGTTTCGTTAACTGGTTCTCCTTTTGTGAATGCGAGTTAAACGGTTTACCACACATTAATTTGTATGTTGTTATTGTTTTCTCAAAGTTAGTACTCATTTTCGAAGAATTTAATGTTTGGAGAAAGGTGGCATTGATATTGAAATGAGCGAGCGTAAATAAGCACAGTAGCTTTATTTATATGCGTCCCTCTTGACAGATGCATGTGCTAGATACAATATCTTTGAGAAGGTAATATATACGATAATTCCTTCAACACATTAACGTTAACAGAAGATTTGCCAAAATAGACAAAAAAATTGACTCAAATTGTGGAAACTTACCAACACAATGAATTTAGAAAGCTTAATATTTAGCTTAGGTACACGTCTGTCACAAATATGCATGCTGATTTTTTCATATCTTTTATATTAAAACAAAGTTGCCAAGCATTCAATATGTACTAACAAGCTCCCACGCATTGAGTCTTTTACTTTTTGCAGCTCACCTCCATATTGCGGTAGCATCTAACATGCATCTGCTAAGTGCATCGGCTATCGCGATTAAAATACCAAGACTTGCCAAAGAAAGCCAGTCACGACCACTCCGGTGCCAGAATGAGGCAACATTTGCATGTGACCGTAGGTACATATTTCTAGATGTTTAAGAACTCGGTTGTAGCCGCTACAAAAATTCAATTAGAAATGAGCTGCTAAGGTTCTCGTATTAAGGTTCCATTTGCATATTTTTGTGTGTTGGATTTATGATAAGCATCTGAGATAAGTGTGATGAAGCGAGTTGTTCAGGTCAAATTCTTGGTTGTTTTGTTATGATTATCCTATTGGCATATCTTTAGTCCTAAGTATTTGATGTCAGTATATTTTTAACTGATCGTTTAAAACTGTCGTGCATAAGTTTGCTTACCTTGAACGTGTAATTTAAACATAAATATATATGCTTATCGTCTCTACAGTTTTGAGTTATGAATCCAACGTTCAACCATTTATAAAATTGCCAAGCGTTATATTTTGATGAAAAGCTTTTAAGAACAAAACATTCCTACATAGGTATATCAGTTTTGTCTTTTAGATTCTACTTAGATAATTACAGTTTTGTATGATGTATACGTCGATAACAGTAATTCATTTATTTAAGTTAACATCAAATGGCCCAATAATAAATTACAATAAGAGTATTATACCAGAAGTGATCAAATACATTTTTATGGTCACATACCCAAAATTCAAAGCATTATTTATCATACAAAATATGTATGTACGTATGTACTAAAACATATCATTATAAGAAGAAACCATAGCAGGTCTTAGAAAATCTCGCTTCCATAATGATACCATAAAAAGCATAGTCTTCGATCTACATGCATATATCAGTTTCCGCTACAAAAAGCCGAGACGAAGTGTTTCATTGACGGAGCGAGACGTGTCTAGTTGAATGAAGGAAACTGCGCAAATTAGCTTAAGGCTGTGCTTAGATACAAGCGATGACCAGCTCGTAGTCTAGATGTGTGTGTTTTCATTTGTAATAATTTTATCATTCATCGTTTCACTTTGTTAGTCCACTGCTGGACTGGGCCTCCGCAAAATGCCTCTGTGTTGTATATATTTAAAGTAATTTTGTCTGTTTTTGCTCAGTTTGGTTAGAAATGCAAGGATAAATAGAAATTTAATGCTTCGGAAGGCATGTTAAGCCGTCGACCTTAGCAACTATCTTACAAAAGTAATCGTTTACACCCATCAATCCTCGTTGGTCCCGCGTGTTGGGTTACAGCCAAATCTGTCCATGGCTTTGCGGTGTGGAAGGCCTGGCACCTGTAAAGGGTCTTATAGACTGATGATGAAACAGGTCTTACTCGGCATTTTATTGGAACGTTTCGGATCGTTACCTGTCACGCTAGTCCAGAGCCTGGTAAGTTGTGCGGGAGGATATACAATGGGCCGGTCAGCTTGTAATGAGTCCCGAAAGGAGTAGATAGGCACCTCTTTTAATGTTTTAAGCACTTCTCGCTCGTTTACGAACCGCGTCCTGTAAAAGTTGTATCTCCTAGTGCCTACCATCATTACTGATAAATGACATTATTAATGTCATTACTAGATACGGCAGGCTGTAATCATTAGCGATTCACAAGGGTGCGAGTTTTACTCGTAGTATTTCAATGCTATACCTTTCGAAGGTGTTAAAAATACCTAGCTTTGGTTGAATCCATGGGTTAAATGTAATCAAATAATGATAAATACTTGTAAAATTGTTTGTCAAAAATAACAACGATAGTAACTAGGTTCTTACCGATACCTAAACATTTAAAAATCTCTTTTTGTCTTTACAATTACCTACCAATTAGCTAAAATAAAATATAGTTTTTATTTTAACCCAGTGAGGTTTATAATCGTATATCTCTTAGAGGCAAGCATCCCTCGCATCAGATAACTTTTTCAAATCGAATTAATTTCTTATATTTTCCATTTAAATGTCGCCATCATTCCTTAGCCATATAAGAAGACTGGATGAGAACTCTTTAGATCCGTATTAGCGCTACAAATTGTTACGAGACTGGATGAAGGAAACCAGGCTAAGAGCCGGGGTTCAATTCCAGATTCAGGGCGGTAGACATTTTTCTAAATCCGGCACGAGCGCTTAATGTAAATCGATTGTGGGAATTAGCATAGATCAGATTCACGTCCACTTCTTCTATATACGTCCAACCCACTGACTCCTCAACTTGCTGATCCGGCAACCCATTTTAATATTATTTATTTATTGAGAAGAAATGCGTTCAAACGGACAGTCTCCCGATGATTTCATATTTCTCTTGTGATTCGAAAAAAGGGAAACAATGCAGTTGATAACTAGTGACATCAAAATGTTCGGTCGCATCCAGTAATCTCAGTCTTGTCTCATCTTTCAACTTGGAACGCAGCTTTGCTAATAACATAGCCATTAGAATTAGAGACATATGAAAGCTTTAGGTACCCATGCAGATGACTTTATATACACTCTTCTTTAGATAGAACATAACTTAGGCTGTCTTTAAACTTAGACCCTGATCCCGTGTTGTTTCATCATCATCAGTCTATAAGGTCCTACTACGTTGCAAAGGCCTTTCCGTACATCACCTATGCCATTTTGCCACCATGACATACTCATATGACCACTGGCGAAAGAAGACATTTTGTAAAGACAACCACTTAGTTCTTCTTATCGAGTCGATATAAATTCACAAGTTTAATATGATAATGCGACCAATATTGGTCCACTTTGATCGCTCTTTTATTTGCCATCTAGAGGTCCTGAAAACCGCACGAAGATGGACAGCTTGGACAAAATAGGTGTTCCATTGCCCGACAGACACCACGGTCACACAGACTGCGTCCGGAATATCACAACTCGGAGGCAGATTTTCAGCAAAACCAGGGTGTCTCGACGAGGTCGATAATTCATTCCACCATTAGAAGGATATATTCTAGTTACACTGTATTTGAAAATTAATTCATAAATAGCCAAACTGCAACCATAGGATAAACTATATTTCTAATTGAACGGATGTCTATTGCTTGTATTTAGTGCATTTCCTAATTGAAACTATTCCGGACTCCAGCACTCTTAACTAGGTCACTCTTATAATGCAACTGCACTCAACATCTATTTGTGCATTCTGGGTGTTATTAATCATGATTCAATGCACTCGGGTATGTTTATAACGATGTTCCCACTTTGTGTAACAGGTTTTGAGTGGGTTTCTTAAGATATGTTAGTGTATTTATTTTTGTTCAGCATTTAGCGTTTGTATGTATAATATCTATTTGTTAAATAGACGTTTCTTTACCTTAAGGTTATCAGGGGGATTACCGCAATATCTTAAAACAGTATTGTTATAATGATACGTGAGCATTTTTGTACCAGAAAAGACGAAGTAATATTATTGTAACACTGTTTTAAGAGTTGGCGTAACCCCCCTGAGGTAATTGCAATATGTTGTTTCATAAATTATTGAGAGTTTGTTCTATTATAAAATCATATGGTAAACCTCTATATAAATATACATGTCATCATATTAGACAAGCATGTCATATAAGAAGGGACACGAAAGATGATACCATCATTATTAGAATAATACTAAATATTAAAGAATGGAAGTGGAGAGGTAATCCTAAGCATTAGGATGAATTGATGGATAGAATGAAACGGGACAGATATAGCTGAGAAAGAAGTTCTGAATCAGACGGTGAAAGATGGGCAGGAATATAAAACGACTAGGTGTCTTAGGTTTAGTACAGTAAACCATAATATCGTATAAATATTCCGTGACCAGTTACGCAAAGATAACTTATTAATATTGAAGCTAAGCTAAAATTCCGTAGCTCTAATATAGACAGTTATTAACAATTGTTCACGGGTATACCATGAAAACTTGATTATGTTAATTACAATCTGATTTTGTGTTTTATCGAATTTATCGCCTATTCGTTGGACTAAAATGACTTGTAGCACGAGAGGTTTAGACAGATGAATGTATTATATTAACATATTTGAAATTAGTTAATCTAGCCGACACATTACAATTAGTAAGTACTTAGTGACAACTACAGTAATGAATACGCGTGATTCCCATGAAACTGCTAACTTAACTACTGTAATCTTAGTATTCAGTAAGTTTTTGTTGTTCCCTTACCTTTGTCAATGAAATCCATGTCACAATCTTGTACATACAACTTCAATCTACAAATCTGAAGTATATTATACGAAACTGATGTGTCCAAAGTAACATTCGAACACTTCTTCTGTAGATCAAAAACCCACATAATAAAACTGTTTTTAAAGCAAAAGCTTGAAAAAAAGACGTCACAAATATTTTTTTTCATTTGTTTACATAACAGTTAAAATAACTGTGTAAGTGAAAGAATTTGACTTCTATTTAAAGGGACCAATGCATCTGCTATAAATAAACGGTGAGTCAGTAACATTGCAATCTCCAGTTCAATGCTCGAAGGCCGAGCAACTTTGAAAAAAATACTTCGATTCTCGTGTGCTGGATTTTAAGAATTGGCGCATACCTGTATCGACTGAAAAAAATATACTTAAGTACCTACTTTTTGCAAATTAACATTTTGATATAAAGAGCTTACACTGTTTTTATTTTATTGACTTTTTGAGAAGATAAACATATATTACTGTATAAGTAAAGTTTGTTCTTTATAATATACCTATATACAGGGCAGTTCTATTTAAAAATAAAGTGTTAGACTGATGTTTTGTTTCGATTCTTTGTTTCATTTTGTTTGTTGTTTGTTCAAAAAAAGATATAGATAATGTGAATTTAAAATAGTACCATTATCTACCAATCGCGTGACATATTATCATAAATGAAATTAGATTTTTGTTTATTATTAGTATTTTTCAAATTTAGGTAGTACCCCACAGAGGTAAGACCAAGGTAAAAATTGAAGTAAGCGATTTCATAAAGAGTTATACCTACTGGGTACCGACAGTTAAACCGAGCTAAAAATTCATCGTTGGACCTTAACCTTCAATATCGTTCTAATATTGTAAAGATACTCCCTAATTTGAACGCCAGGGTAACCCTGATCATCAATTTGTAAATACCTGTACAAAAATATAAGGATTGAATTTATGACACCTTTAAAGGCAAAACAGTACTGTTAATAATATATAAAGGTTTATTTACACATCAATCATCAAAGCGTTGACATTGATTGGCAGTGACCTCCAAATCAGTCGTCTATAAAAATGACCGCTTGCACGAGTGACCTTCATGGCGTTTTCCTGACACCGTCATTTTGCGGTTTGTAAAAAACTCATCATCACTCCCTAATGACGACGATTCCGGATCTGCGGGATGTAATGAAGTTATTACGGTTTCGCTTAGAACAATGAAAATGTGTGTTGTTAAAGTCACGTTTCCTGAGTAATTATGATAAGTGAATATTATATTTGGGACCTTAATGAGGATTTGGTTCCTACTCTTTAAACTCTTCTAAATTCAATATTAATCACTTACTTAACTTTGCCTCTGACCAAAATTCCGAAAACCGAGAAACTAACTTTGGTGTGGGATGGTTACTTTGTAGGATCCCTTTGTCCCCCATGATGAGAGGCTTCCCCTGGAGATGGATTGTCTTGGCCTATCTGGAAGTCTTTATATAGGCTTCGGACTATGAAAGGTCGAAATAAGGACAGTTAGGCAAGACGGGGATTTTCGGGTAGTCTTTAGACTGTCTTTGTGGAGCGACCCAAACGATGGTTGTCCTTTTGCCGTGCCCTGCTTGCCCAAGTTGCTGTTTTCAGCACGATTTCATGACGGCTGCAGACAACGATGTCACCATAGCTACCTTTTGGGCTTCGATTGATTCGGCAATTTGATTATATTTTTGCCAATTGATACAATAAGTACTTGCTTTGCTTTAACCGTTACAATCCACATCTTGGTTAAGAGAGCTAAAATATGGCAAAATCCCTGTTTATCAATGGAGATTTTGCCATATTTTACACCACGTTTTGCAGATGAGTTAGAGATTGTAGTACCTTTCAATGGCAAGGTGAGAGAGCGCTATCTGTTCTTTGATGATTACGGCGGGAAGAGAAGAGGTAAAGATTTTATTCGATACTACTATCACCAAAATAAACATTTTAGAATACAGTTTTAACATAATAGGTTGGTTTTCGTCACTCGAGGAATAAATTCATTTCTGCTTTTATCATAACGAATACAAACCGAGTATGTATACTCTATAGAATACTCGCTGTGAAATTTCGTGTTCTTCTATAATCTTTTCATTGACATCCAAAAAATTTGCAATTTTACGAAAATCTAATATTTGTAGTATTTAAAAGAACCAACATTATTTCTGTAACATTTATTAATATCTTTAATTAACATTGATCAAACGCATGTAATCTATGATGCAAGTCACTGGTGTATTTTCATAAAAAATACTTGAAAAGGAATTACGTGTCTATTGTTTCAATTGCAAAGCCGACAATTTCATAAATAATTACGCCCAAGGTCCACCGACTAATTTCACAGCCCAACGAATTACTAATCTATAGGAAATAGTTTTTCGCGGCGATTCTCAAACTTAGACATGAAATGAGACATCAAATTCGAATACAATAGATAAAAAGTGTCTGTGCCTGCAATTAAAGCCCAATGTCTGTTTTGTCAATTCCGTTGGAATCAGTTTAGAAAATGTGATTTCAGGAATTGTTTTGGAGTGAATACTTATAGAAGTCTGAGTTTTGCATGTGACCAAGTATTCGTAATTTATCATTAGAAATTTACATTTAAACGCGACATAATATATAAAACAAGATGAAAAGCCAATCGTTTTTACTTTGCTAATATTGTTTAAGTTAAAATTACGTGAAGCTTTTATGTTTAAGTTTTCATAGGTAATTCAGATTTGCGAACATTCTTTAAGAACAAAAAAATTTAAATACTCAATCTCAAAAAATAGTTTCCATCATTTTGTTCCGAAATATCCAAAAAGATTGAGAACCGGCGGTATCGTATAGCACTATGATTACTCGGTTTTTACCAAATTTTTTGTGAGAAAATGTTGATTGATGAACTTGTGACGGTGGGTTATCAGGTTTGATGATGGACGACGTGATCTTGCAATCTTTTCAATAAACAACTTTGACTAAAAATGGCGAAATTGGCATATAGTATCGTAAATTTTATTACTGATATCTCAAAACATTGTACATTTGTGTATGTGAGACACATGTTCATGGTTCAAATAAAAATACATAAGGCTTGTAAACATTTAGGTATTGCCATGGAATTCTCTCTCTCAGTTACTTCAGTGTTAATGACATATTCCATGTTGTTTTTTTTATGCTTTTAATGTAGTTGATATAGAATTTCTTGGGTGCTTTTTTCTCAACAGACCAACTTTCTTCAAACCATTGAAACAATTTTTTTCAATATATTTTATTGCTTATAGTACGAATATTTTGACATACATTGCTTATTGTAATTACCTGGGGGGTTACCGCAATCTCTTAAAACAATATTGTTACAGTGATACGTCAGCATTTTTGTACCAGAAAAGACGAAGTAATATTATGAAAATGAAAAAGATTTATTTCAGTTCATCATACAAGGATACATATAAATATAACGCAGTTACACATTGGGGTTGATGCGAACATTCGCATCCGCATCCGCAAATGCGGAACTTCCGCATAGATTTGGACATCTGCATCCGCATTAATCAGTGCGGATGTTCATGCGGATGTGAATATCATGCAAGTAGCTACAAGAAAGAAATTAGGCGAGCCCGCGAGCCGGTCGCACGAGGCAATGACCAATGGGAGCGATTAGTAGTAGTAGTTATTAGGAGCGACAGTAGGTATTTAATTTAAAAATCAGTACTTATGTTGATTTGATTACAATAAAAATGTAAATAATTAAGTTTTCATTGTTTAAATTCTTCATTAATAGATTTTATTTAAATAATATCTTACATTCAAATAAAAATAACATTCGCCGTTCCGTGGATGCCAGCCTTCAGAACTCCGCATCCGCATCCGCGGATGTCAACCTTCAAAACTCCGCATCCGCATTCACATCCGCGGATGTAAAAAAATCAGCATCCGCAACATCCCTATTACACATTATTGTAGCACTGTTTTAAGAGATGACGGTAACCTCCCTGTATGGTAAAATTTCCATGATTTGGCTTACTAGGGGTAGTATTATAAAATGATTATGCAAGATTGACGCTGGATACGTATTCGCAGTTTAGCTTACAAGCATAATGTCAGAAACTTTAATTTGCCTCTTTACCATATCTACGACCAAACAGCAACGTATTAAGTAACAAAAGAAGGAAGCTCGGCAAAATAGACACTTAACTTGTTGTCGGGGTTATTTAATAATGCCATAGTTGTGAGTAAACGACGCCATAAAAATAACAGCACAGTGTAAAGGAAATGTTGCGATCACGCGACCGTTGCGTAATCTTGCGCCAAAACTCGTATGGTATTAGCCTAGTTTGGACGCTCAATAATGTTGGGCCTAACGACCTAGTTCTTGTTTTCAGGCACGATGAAAAATACTATGTAGGTATGGTTTCTTTTGAATTGATATACTTTACTAGTTGGTCGACTCGATACTGAGTCGTCTAGGTACCTACCTATATCTGAACATTAGGTCCCGTTTACTTCATGCCAAAAAAATGGCTTCAATCTTACGATGTAATCTTGGGAGATTAATGAAGGTTCAAGTCAAGATTTAATTGTTTGCCGTTTGGTCGTCACTACTAGGTTTTTTATTACGTAACAAAGTGAACAGGACGGTCACGACGCTCACCTGATAGTAAGTGATACGCCTGACCGTGACTGAGCGGCATTGAAGGAGACCAACAATTGATAGACAGTTATTATCCTCCATCGACCCGCCACCCGAGACAACAGATGGTAGGTCTCTTACACCCGGTAATTTCACTAGTTAAAGTGCCCTCATCCCGAAACACAAAAGTGCATAACACTCCCGTTTCACGGGACGATATCTGGCACTGCGGTGGTACCTACCTAGACTAAGTATCGTGACTACCACCTAGGATAGTCGATAACTGATAAATTCGCATTAGACCCATAGGTAGGTTGCAATTTAATATCCCAATATAATAATAATATAATAGAGCGTCGGTGGCTCAATGGTGTGGACTGTCGCCCTCCTACCGGGAGGGCTGAGGTTCAAAACCTGCCACGTACCAATGTGTTTTCGAATTTTCGAAAATATATGTACGTTTTCCGACGCTCTTACGGTGAAGGAAAACATCGTGAGGAAACCTGTGCACGCCTGCGAAGAGATTCAAAGGTTGTGCGTGAAGTCATCCAACCCGCACTGGGCCCGCGTGGACGACTAAGGCCTAACACCCTACACGGGTAGGCTCGTGCCCCTCGGTGGGGACATTTAATGAGCTGATGATGATGATGATGAATTTAATATCCCAATAGCCCCGTTGCATTAGCAGTCATATGCCCTGTTGTGGGACATTAAGAAAAAAATGCATGGTTTTTTAATTCCGTTTTGCAGCACTGTCGATGGGCTAGTAACAAAGATTTTTCCAAAGAGCTTAAGCACATTCAATTTATAAAATAATAACAAGAGCCGTTCTTACTTACTATTGAATGATGGGGTTAATGGTTGGGACGATAATAATTTATTTTCCATTTATTTTAGTTTGGTTTGCATACCCAGAAATTTGAAAAGTAAATCAAATAGGAACCCACATTTGACCAACCATACATAACATAGAATTGTGTCATTAAAGATTCAGCTCAGACGAATGACAACTAGTATTAAATACACTAAAATTAATAAATATAATAAATAAATAATAAATATCCACTGACATTCACAAAGCGCCATCTAGCCCCAAGTTAAGCGTGAAGCCTGTATTATGGGTACTAAACAACGGATAAACATACATATATACTTTTTTTTTTGTAAATACATACATATTTTACATAGGAAACACCCAGACCATTACAAACAGACATGTTCATGCACACAAATGTTTGTATTTATTTATTTATTCACACACAATTAATTTGTCACAAAAAGTTTACAATAAGTATATTACATGGGCAGATGGAAGTGCTGAGTTACAAATTAACCTTTTCAAGGCGTTTGTGCTTTTAGAAATTGAATAAGGTGTTTCAATCTAAAAACATTAAACAATTATTATGTCAATGTTATTTACCTTGAGCATACATTTGTCTTCTTATGAGAGCTATCTTTATATATTTAATGCAAAAATTCAATTCAAATGTCAAATAATTACAAATTACAATTACAATAAAAGACTACAATAATTAAAAAAAAAATGTCACCGTGCTAATATAATCATAATTAATATGTCAGACTATCATCAATTTAATATTATATATGTCATGCTTTAAAATCCAATTTCATTAAAAATAATAGCCTTAAATAATGTCAAATTAAATTACAGCAAATATTATTATTTATAAAATTACAAACAAATGTCAAAGTTATAGGCATTAATTACAATGAAGTCATATTCTCAATAATTTATCGTCAAAGTATTCATTTATATTATTATACACTTTCTGCAATAGTAAATCTTTTAAAGCATGTCAAATTGAACACCTCGGAGGGTTTTGATTGAATTTGGCAAATTGTTATAAATTTTTATTGCCATATAATATGGCCCATTTTGATATAGTGATAGGCGTGTTGAAGGCAACACCAAATTATTTACGCGTCTCGAATTTAATTTCCCGGCAAATCTCCAATTTTTCTAAAATAGTCTGGGTGTTTTTTTATAAAACGACATACTTCAAAAATATATAGGCATGTTACTTTAGCACTTTAAACCTATGAAACAGTTGTCTGCATGAGTCTCTCGGGCAGCAAGGGCTATAATTCTGAGACATCTTTTTGCTGGATCAGTACGGCCTGTGTATTGGTAGCATTTCCCCATAACACAATTCCATATCTAATCCAGGCAGCAGCGTGACTGTGGTACGCAATGAGCGCACACTCTGCTTTGTAGTTTTCCGCAGTTCACGTAAGGCATAGGAGAACTGGCTTAACTTACCAACTACACTGTCCACATGGTTTTTCCAAGTCAGAGTTTCGTCCATGGTTATTCCTAGCAATTTAAAAGTACCAACTGCCTCGATTTGTTTACCTTCGTGTAACAGAGAAACAGGTAAACCTGGTCTTTGATGCGGTCTAAAATGCATCATTTTTTGTCTTATCTAGATTGATCTAGACCTATACTCTTTAAATAGGTGGAAATTTTTGTAATGGACTCTGATAGCTGATTATTTATGCTGTCTAAGTTATCATAGCTACATGGAACGTAAGCGTTGCATCGTCAGCAAATTAGTACCACTTTGTGAGGTACCACTGTTGGCAGGTCATTAATATACACCAAAACAGTAAACACCCCGAGGACACTCCCTTGAGGTATAGAACCGACACATCTTTCTACGGTAGAGCGAAATTGATCACACTCGGTTCGCCTCATTATAGTGCGATATCTGTACAGTTGTTTTCTCCCTGTCAGATACGAACTAAGCCACTTTATGGCTTTCACCACGTATTCCTAGTGAGTGTAACTTATCTAATAATACACTGTGTATGACCCTGTCATAGGCTTTGGACATATCCATGAAAACTGCAACAGCACATTGGTTTTTGTTTAAGATCTCCAGTACCTCAAAGGTATCCTCAAATACAGCCGACGACGTCGAGTGGTTTTTGCGAAAAATTGCCCGGAACCCTTGGTGTTGCGGGCGACCTCTCAACCGCAACACCAAATAGGTCGTCGAAAAAATTGTACAAATATATTAAACCTTTTCTGCAATATACATAACAGTTATTGATTTTCCTAGATACATTTCCTCATTATGATATTCAGCATTAAATGTATTTAAGCTTCTAAATATTTCCGTAATCATAACCTACGCAACAACAAAAAGGAATGCTTTACCCAACAATTAGATTGCTTTATGTAAATCGCTTTAGAGTATACCTACAGATCAGGAAAAGATCTGCGGTTCACCGCTGATCCAACCTACCGTAATAAAACTTTGTACAGACATATACCTTAGTCATATAATTTATCGATTACCCGGTATCGATTCTGTAGATTGAAACCAGTTAATTGTTTTACCCCTTGATAATAATAGTATAAATCCAAAGCTATTACACGGTTAATTATTTCTTAATCGAATTAATCACTAGATTTGTAAGAACCTATTCAGGCGCCGTGTGGTATATTGCTTGAAAAGTAGGCTTTTACTGCTGGGTTCTATTAAGTAAAAATACAACAGTCCGAACATACATTCGCTTCTTTAAAGACCTGAATTGAGTGAAATTTTAAACAATAGCTGTATAATAACCGTTGTCTATTAATTCGCACAATCCTACAAATCAGTAATAGCTGACTAGGACTCAATAAAAGCTTGTAATTTAGTATGCAAACTCTCACGGATTGATTCGCGTAATTATACGGCGGAATGACACGGTGCGCCTGCGCAGGGCGGCGCATGATCCTATCATTACTTACTGGCACTAAAGGCTCGTTTGCACTTATAAGGGCAAACGAGCCTTAAGTTCTTTTTTTTTGTTCAATATTGGTTTACGTTTCACCGCAGTCGTGCCTAGGTACAAGATTAAGGTGTAAGCTTTGGTGAGATGATAAGGGGAAATGAGGAGTATTTTTAGTCTTTAACGAAAAATGTTTAATGTCTGGTTCAGCCATGTTTTCTACAAACATAGTTATGCTATGTTGTGCGGGCAGGCCTCTTCCCGCAGCTGTGCTGTATATTTGTGTTAGTTTGAGTGTACTCTATATATAATATGTATGTATTTACAAAAAATAATTTTACGTTATTTAGTATCCATATAACAGGGTAAAGGTTAATTTTTGGCTAGATGACGCTGTGTTAATGTCAGTGGATATTTATTAATTTATATTCAGAAACAGCTTTTTCAATTTAACATACTTTGAAATGTAGAAGAATAGCAAGAAAAAGCTAATGCTTAGGTAATACTCCATAAAGATAATTGAAATTTGACAAAATAATTCCGATAAAATTAGTGCAAAGGCGCCTTAAGCAGAATACCTGTTAACATTTAAAGCAGTGAAATAATTATTAAACTTATTATCGGGTACTTTATAACATCTCAAAGTTTCTACTATTACGTGTCTCTTTAAAATGTTTATGATCGTGGGATGAAGATGCATTGTGAGAAGTTTCCCTTTTATTTTTTAACGATGAGAATATAGTTATCTAGATTAAATTAATAATTTTCTGTTACGTAAGAACTATAATATAAATAAGTATCCATGTACATACACACAGCGCTATCTAGCCCCAAACTAAGCATTAGCCTGTAATATGGATAGTAAGCAACGGATAAACATACTTATATAATACATACTTATTATACATTGAAACACCCAGACCAATACAAACAGACATATTCATGTACACAATAGTTTGTACTGCCCGGGGACTGAACCCGGAACCCTTGGTGTAATAGACGACGTCTCAACAATAACACCTAATGGGTCGTCAATAAATAAATAATTGTATTTAATAATGTTGGGTTCAGATACATTTTGATTTTACAAATGGCTAAGGGTTTTAAAATACGATGCTCGCAATTGAGGTAAAGCTCTCTCTTGAGGTAAATCTCGCTATAGTTTGTTAAATGTTAAATATATTTTTAAATAAAATATCACTACATTAGTTAAGTTACTAAAGAAACACCTTTCTACAAATTCTCAAACGAAATGAAGAATTGCAAAATAATGATGTTTATTATGAAAGTAATCTTTACTCAAATTCGCTTAAAGAATATCTGTGTCAACGTTATTTCTCTGCTTTATAGAATATGAATTTCTTATAAAGAGCATCGATAAATCTCAGACATCATGGTAACTGCCGACAACTGACGGAACCAGTTAACAAGAAAGCGACAAAACATAGTCCGTAGTGACACGATGTCTTTCTACAAGCTACATACGATTTAAGAAAAACACCACAGTGAATCGACCATTCATTTCTAATAGGTAAAAATATACGGTTGTGTCACTGGGATACCAAGACTGCATAAGTCATAAAACATAACCAAGCAATCTGAGTAATAAATTGTGTTATATACAAATATTTCAATTATATGATCAATTTAATCACACTCTGAAGAAAAAGGCGAGACTACGGTATGCATTTTAAGGATGAATTCCTCAAAATGCATACCGTAGCGTACCGTAGGAACTTTAAATACTAATTGAAGGTTTAATTCAGTTTTTTCTAAGTGAAAACTAAAAATACTACTTGTAGGCTTTCATAAAACGTTATCGTATTTTAAATAGGCTTAAGGCTTATCTTTCTAGCATTTATTTTCCTTTTTTTTTAAAGTTGATAGTAACTTATTTGTATTTAAGTATATATATTAGGTTATTTGTTTTCTCTGTTCTTCTTCATATGCAAACCTTCTACCAGCTGTCCTCTTCCATTATAAGTTGTTTGTCTGGAAGAGATTGCTATTTAGTAATAAGGCCGCCAATTGTACCTTTTTCCTGTGCAGAATCTAGTAAAGTGTTTTGTGTGTTGTGTGCAATAAAGAATTATCTATCTTATATATGACAGTGGTAAACACACTTAAACGCAAAACCACAATGAAATTCCCATTGAGGATTCTATGCACTCGCTAGAGATGTGTAAATTGAGATATCAATCAACTTTTTAAACACTTATTTATACAAGCAAACGACTTGATGATGCTAATTTACAGGAAAATGTAAAGTCAATAGAAGAAACGGGCACACACGCGACTACCATATTTAGTGTAGCCTAGAATACGAACCCTATAATGCTTTTAGTATGGCTATTACAAATATTTTTACATCAAAAAACTGTATTGGATTATTTAGTAAACTTAATATGTGTTTGATTTTATACTAACACATCTAGGTACCTTAAACAACACTCGGGATCTCTCTTAGGGATAGGATCAAATATTTTATCCGTAAGAGAATTAAACTTAAACATAGCCCACCGGATACGTAAATTACAGCTATAGTAAAAGTATTAGCTTCGCTTTAACCTTAAATTGCAGTCAACCGCTGGACATAGGTGTCCCCCATATCCCTGTCCTCCATTTTCTGCATCCTAAATACTATCAAGTTCTTATTTTAAAACTTCAATTCAATAAATGGATTTTGACGACTCGTATTGCTAAATAGGGTAATTGTGTTGTTGACAAGGGTGTTCTAATATGTTGTTTTAATTTAAGCGTACCGATGCTACTTCACCAATACCGGTTTTCTCGCGTGCATGGAAAGTATTCATTTACCAGAAGGAAAGATGCAACGATGCTACTTTCCTCGGTTTAATACACTATCGCCTTTAATTCGACAGTAATGATCAACATTAGCGGTCTCGCATTTTCTATAAGAGATTGATTGCTTAATTTTATAGTTTTTTGGCCGTTGCGTGTTCATAATGTGTGCCGGATTGCGTTGTCATTTGATCTTTCTTATTAATGTTATAGCTTACTTATCCTTACAGAAGTTTTTACTAAAGTACAGTATTTTGATACACTGTTCGAACGTTTGTTATTACATTATGTGTAACCCTACTTACACTGCTAAGGCTTTACGCTTTTTCTTATATGAATAGCATTTTATTATCAAGTGTACAGGACCGTCAAGACCGAAGAAGGTCACCTGATGGTCATGACAGAGCGGCCTTAATGGAGACCAACAATTGATAGTCAGTTATTTCTCCATCAACGCCGCACTGCGCCAGACACCCGAGCAACAAATGTTAGGTCTCATATACCCTATAATATCACCAGCACTACCCTCATCCCGAAACACAGGAGTGAAAAACACTTCTATTCTACGGGACTGTATCTAGCACTGCAGTGCCGAGTCTAGCACCTAGTAAAATTCTTATCATATGTTTATTGTGGAATTTATTAGTAAATACTGAACGTATTCTGTGCATGCGCAAGTACCGTAAACAAGTTAATTAACCCCAAGCACACATGCCTCATAAAATAGTGGATCGACTGTACCCTTCTAAAGGTTTCTAGAGTCAATATCATATTTTTTGTTGCCATCACCGTTGAAGCACCATCTGATACCTAAACTGCAAATAATCCCTCCAATCTCAAATGCACTTTATGTCTGTAACGAAAAGGATCAAGATGCATTGGCAGACAAATAGCATCGTACCCAGAGATTGATCGAGACAGTTTCCTGTGCCTATACGGACTTTCTTCTGTACTATTTACTATGTACAAGTTGTATTTACAATTTAAAATTTTACTTCTCAATTAGACTTTAAGCTTTGGAGTTAAAGCTTATTTTTCAGGTTAACGAAATCTGTCAGGACTAAGCGAAATGTGTGTGGCCTTCAATGATACGATTGGAGGGCAAATAAATTTATTATAGTACTGATATAGATCTTGAGGCTTATGTGCCAAGTGGCAGTTGAACATTAGCCTACTTCAAGTAAATACATTGAGAAGGTCGTTAACAGTTTGTCATGATAAGTCACTGGCAATGTCAAACGAGTTCTTGAACTGTTAACACAAGTTATATTTTTTATTGTGGACAGTAAAAATATCTAATAAAACTTAGATAAACAAAAAATTAACTAGTTGCACAATCTCATTCAAAACTTGTCACTTGGGCAGAATTTTCATTCATAATTACTTCATGTCATAGTGACGTAGTATTACTCGTGCTTTTGATTGGTTTTGTACTCTATTAATGACGTATAAATGTATTATGGGTTTTCTTTAGACCAACGCAAGTGACTTTCCAAATTAACGTCATAAATCCTAATACTTTTTTAGATTATACCGTATGCCTAGATCAAAGTTGATGTACCATAATGTTCAAATAAACCAACATTGGAGTGTTCCAATGATAAATAGCCGCGCAAAGGTCGCGTCCTCACGAAAGTTCGTGACTCCGCCAATTTGTTTTAGTTGCCCTCGCGTAACGGTAAGAGAATTGCGAAATATGAACACGTCCGGTCCGCTTGACCGCTCTAAATTTTACTTTAGAATACAATACCATCAATTGGATACTGTTATGCGATAAAGATCCAACCTGAATTAATTTAATTTTGACTTTGTCAAGTTAAGTTTATTGATCACACAAAGCCGGTACAGAAAAACAATACATAAATAGGACACATTAATTCAGCGAACACTGTTTCAAGTATTTCGAATCTAAATAGAGTGGCTCCTTTATTAAGGTCTCGAGTCCTGTATACAATCTCAGGCTTATTATGGTCCCTATCACATGAAATTATTTGTACAATTTTTATGTGATTGTGTTTGCGAGAGGATAATTGTGTGTTGTTTTAGAATGTACAGTGTTCTATTGTTATTAATAATTAAACAAAAGAAAGGACTTGCGAATGGTTGGTGATGGATTTTAGATGAGAAAAGAGGACCGGGTTATTCTAGCAGTGTCTTTCTAGTATAACTAGTAAAAACTACAGATTGGTTCTATAATGCATTAGTTTGTTGGTTCTACAAATGCATAACGGGGTCAATTGTTAAAGCTACGAAGTTGTCCGATTCGCCATGACCGCTTCTGCCAATGACCGTCAAAATACACCGTGATATTGTAATATTTGAAGGCGAAAAGCCTCCCAGATGGGTCAGTTAGACAAACATTTCGTTCCCATAGAATTGATTGGGTCCATCAAGATCGTGTATTCAATTGTATTTTATAGTTAAGCAATTCCATAACAACAATGAACGAGCGTCGATTCTTCGGTTTCCGATAATATAATATTTCAAGAATGACATTGGATGTCACAAAATTTACTAAGATCGAAAACCTCGTGTATTTTCTTACTTATCTTAATTTATTTATAAAATACTTTAAGCAATACTGTCACAGTTAAGCAATTATGTTACACTTTTTGGGTTTTTATTATTATGGTTTTATCCTTGTATTTTTTTTAAATATTAATGTGTTCATTTTATAAAACATATTGGTTTCTTGTAATACCCTCTCATATCATTGAAGATGTTTTCTGAAGACCAGGTATTCTTCTGGTAGTTTTATGTTGAAAAGAGGTTTCATATAATAACACTTTAGCCTGTAATAATTCGAATATATTGTCTCACTTTTTTCTGTTGGAAAAAAAATATATATCCATGACATTCACACAGCACCATCTAGCCCCAAGTTAAGCGTGAAGCCTGTATTATGGGTACTAAACAACGGATAAATATACTTATTTTTTTTTGTGAAAACAGACATATAATACATAGAAAACCCAGACTTGCTTTGTACTGCCCGCGGATCGAACCCGGAACCCGTGTTGCAGCCGACCTCTCAACCGCAACACCAAATGGGTCGAGAGAGAGAGAAAAACGTTTCTTTGCTAAAGCCGTGTGTTTGTAAATATATTTTATTTTATCGTTTTTGAGTGCTTTCCTTTTATCTGGCTCTACCTCTGTATAAACCGATATTCTAGCTTCGTTGAGTTTTCAGTTTTTTCATGTTGCGTAAATTATTTGTCGATTTTACTTTGATAATTTTTGTATAAGTTAGCACTAATATTTTTTTTAAATTATTGATCAAATTAAACCAAACCTCTTGTCTGTATATCCTCAGTATTGTTAGTGTTACTAAGACATAGTATATATTATAAGACATAACGGCGAAGGTTCCCGTTAAAGATATCACTATTCAAATAAATTTGTAGAGCGAAAATCCATAGTCATGGCTGCTTGAGCAAGAATAAAGGGTGACCTAGAATTTTAGAAAAATCTATACTCTTATCGTGACTTAACGAGCATTTTGATGTCATGGACTGTTTTAGAAGTATAAGAAGTTTTTGTATGGCTCAAAGTTCTTATTTATTTATTTATTTAATTCTTTATTGTACACTGAAATACACAAAAAAAAATAAAAAGAAAAGAAAAAGAGAATGCAATGGGCGGCCTTATTGCACATGGCAATTTCTTCCAGGCAACCTTAGGATGGAGAAATCAAATACATAGGAATTGGGGCAGATAAGTGTACGTAATTAAGGCAAATTATATACATACTAAACAATTTATATAATATATATATATAATATATATATATATATATATATATATATATATAATATATATATTCATATAATACTTATATTATTAAAGAAGAAAGATATTAAATAATTAAATACCTACGTGGACAAAAATAAAGGTGTATAGGCCGTAGACATCCACGCGGCCAGTGCGGATTGGCCGACTCATGACTACCATTGAATCTTTTCGCGGGCGCGCGCAAGTTTCCTCACGATTTTTCCTTTAGCGTAAGAGCGTCGGGTAAACGTACATATAATTTCCAAAATCCGAATACACATTGGTACATGCCGGGATTTGAACCTGCACCCTCCAGATCAGAAGGCAATAGTCCACACCAATGAGCCACCGACGCGCTTATCCTTACTCATAAGAGAAGTAAATATTAACTTGAGCGATAGTAATTACTAGCGTCTTAAAAAAGCGCTTTATATCTTTTAAGGGCATCTGCGCGTATGCCGTACGTTCTTTGGTATCACATATGTACTTGGACGGTGGTGTCATTTATCATCAGGTGAGCCGTTTGCTCATTAGCTCGCTGTTCATAAAAAATCTAAAACTAAAATTTAAACCCATTCACAGAATATTATTACCGCTAAGTGGGACACATATTTTTACAGCCAGTATGAATATTACCACAGTTAATGCAAAATTTTGTTCCAATTTCAAAATTTAACAACCATTCTTGGAACACCCGTTATTAAGCCGATTCCCAAAACCATTATGTAGACCAATAGTGCACGAATATCCACAGGCCATCCCGATTTGGGGCGCTTAAGTAGGCCACTGCAGAACTGGCCTACATTTACGTAGTCTTTATTTTTTAACTTTCCCTCTACCGGACTTTCAGCATTACCACACTATGAATAGAACCTCTTTTTCATGCCACCTCTTTTAGCTAAGCCTAACGTTTTAGCTGGAACGTCAAATGCAAATACATGTGCATACAAGCATCGCGTGCGTGAATCCATAGAGTTGTGCTCGGAAATCCAAAATTGGAACTTTTGGCGCAAGTCGGTCGTGTTACAGTATTAATTGTACTTTCGCTTTGTTGTGTGAGATATAATGAAAGTTGAAGTGTTTTGTTGTTTATGGTAACTATACGATTTTGATAAAAAACCTTAAACCTAAGGTTTTAAGAAACTTTGAAGAAAACAGGTTCGAAGGGTTTAGTGGTGAAGCGGCTAACTAGTACCCCACCGCCTTACCCTAATATACAAGCTCTGCTTAGTTAGAGTTCGATGATGCCGTATGAATGTTCTGGATTTTACATAAAGATGGCAGCCCTAAAGCAGTGGTGTGCACTCCGTATATGCAAATAAGCAGTGCATACCTTGTGCGTCCAGACAACCCGGAAAATCGCCAACATAATATTAAAAGATTCCCACTTACTTGCCCATTATCCTATACAGATTTGAAATCATAGGCGATGTGCTGTCATCAACAGCACTCAGTTTGACAAAAATGTAATTTATTCATGTTTTTTGCGATTAATGTTACTCACTTCGCATACCCTACTCATAATCTCTGTGCACGCCACGCCCTAAAGCAAGACCTACTTTCAACGAATACCAAGGCATTATGACTGGTACCATAAACATATAACACTTTACAATCGCTAAATCAAGGAGTGTCCAATTTATGCTGTCACATAGGCGTTGCATTTCGCAACTGGTCTAAAATGCAATTGAAAATACTAGAATGATATGTAGTGCGTGCGTCACGACTTGCACTTATAGTGCACCCTTCGCGTCGTGAAGCTGAGTAGTGTCGGATTTGAAGGTGAATTATGACGTCACAATTCTATGTTAACCATTCGGAGATATTCGCGTGATTCAGTTTTTATTGTGCGACACTAATTATTTGCTTATTACTTACTTTGTTATGAACAATTTGACATTTAAATACTATATTATTAAATATCTACCATTTTTTTAAGTAAATAAAGTATTATTACGAAGATTAAAATGCATGCGTGTTTGCCTTTAAATGTTTGTGGCAATTAGTTTTAAGGTTATCATGTATTTTATTTTAAGTAATATTGTACACAAACGTTGGTGAACCATAAATAAATAAATCTAAATCAATTATTTTTTTGCACTCAATCTAAGTACCTACATTAATTATTTCCACTAATAATTATCCAATAAGTACTTAAAGATTACATGTAACTAAATTACGAGTAATATTGCCGAATTCTCCTTAAAAAGCAATCAATAACGTTTGTTCCTTTTGATCTTTTGAATCGTTTGCATTTGTTGTATTAATCAGAGGACAACAGCTATATGATAATTTTCAAATTTACAGCTTTGTTAAAAGATATTTATGGAGCCGGTTGATAAAACTTATGTGCTTCTCAACTTAAGCTGGTTAAATTGTCATCGAATTGATTTGGGGTATTATGTTTTACGGTTAAATTGTGAAATTTATGACGAGGTTAGAGCATGTTTAATGTGCACATACTTTTCTAAGAACATTTCACTAGTTAAATAACATAACATTAATATAGATTATTTTTCTGTTCTAGTGTCTATAAAAACATTTTAGAAATTAAATTAGTTCATTTTATAGTTTCAACATGTTAAAGCAATCATATGCAATAATACATGGTTTTAAGGAAGCCTTAAATATGTACCTAGGATGTTTTGTTTTAATATTTGTTTATATAACAGCAATTAAAGTACATTTGTTAAAATTTCAGCTGTCTATAGCGATATTGAATTATAGCCCAGTGACGGGAAGACGGACATAAACACAGCAAAATCTGAATAATAAAGTTCAGTTTTAAACTTAAGCTACGGAACCCTAGAAGATAGTACATATTTTATTATCTGTGCTAAAAGCATCTATAAAGTACTTACCACCACAAATGACATCTGCCAGATTAGTCTGCACGCACTGGTGCGTGACGGCGCCGTCTCTCACTGTGGTGATCTCGCCATACAGTTGGTGCAGGGCTTCCTGGTCCGACATCAGGATAGTCCTGGGCGATGGGCACTCGTCATCTATCCCGTTTGGTGCCGGGAAGACGATCGAGACCTTGATCGCCGACGCCTGTAATGAGGGAACGCATTGAGTACCTTTGTTAAGCACTTTTTATTAATTTAATATTTAAAAATAAATAAATCTCTATCTTAAATGTGTTATTATAATATAAATATACTAAATAAAATGGCAGGGACACTGCCTGCGGGATTGGTTCACAAGTTCAAAGAAATGGCGCAAAATGGGGGAGACCTATGTCCAGTAGTGGACTGTTGATAGGTTGAAAAGTACCATATAAAAATATAAAAATTTTACTGAATAAAATAAACATGAACAAAGGTGCACATAATAAAAGATCTTATTCATAAAATTGAATAGAGAGAGTAACTGTGAGTTTCTTGCCAGAGTCTTCTCAGTAGTCTCTACTCTGCGAACCGGTCGTTGATACAAAATAGTTTGAACTTTTTTTTCAATTTCAATATCTGTCTTCTAAAGATTGCTCTATTGAACACAGAAAATTTTGAGGTTTGAGTTTAATGTTGAGCATTTTCTTATAAATTGAACTTTATTATCGAAGAAAAAATATATTAACAAAAAACACCAGTACCTAAACATATTCAATTTTATATATAGTTAACACCAAAATAGAGAAGATGTTTTACAAGGTGATTGACAAGTGCTCAGCGCTCAATCTAAAGGTATATCAATAAATCTTTTATCGAAAAATTCTTAGAAGGTGCATTTAAAAAGGTGGTAATGAAACTAATTTCGAACATTATCTGCCTCATATAATAAGTTTATATGACAAATCACCTATTATTGTTTTACCTCTGCTCACCTCAGATATAACCATAAAGAGATTGGGTAATAAGCAAAAAGGTTTGTTGTTTAAATTAATTATGATGACACCACACAATCATGTTGTTCAAATTGCACATGCTTTCGATAGTCAAACGTTTTTGCGTTTTTCAATTACTGGATGGCATTACGTCATAGGAAATCATTTGCTACGGATGAAACATAGATATTAAATGATGCGAGCCGGATACAGTATTTTTTGTTAATTACATTATTATTTTGACCAGTAACAATAATCATTGCATAAAAGATGTTGGTACATTGGTAAGTCAAAACTTTTATTCCATTCTTTTGGAACACTTTTTAAGTAACAGAATGTATTTTCAGAATGTATTTTTCTTAATTATTTAATGATGCGTCTGCAATGGAGATTTTTATTCTTTACTAGCGACCTGACCCGGCTTCGCATGGTGCAGTTATGTTATAGTGGGTAAAGGCCATCTGCGGCCATCTGCGGCCAACATCAGTAGTCAGTCAGTTCGAAAAAAATGGATCTTCAATCATTATAACTATTAAAAAATGCATCAAAATCCGTTACGCAGCATAGGAACAGAGAAAGCGACTTTGTTTTATAATATGTATTTATTAGGTGCTCCAAATAGTACTTACAAAAACTCCTTCAACTCTAACTTCCTTATATTAACACTTTTTAATGAATTGCACCATTACAAGTAACATGGTAATTATAAATTGATTCGACCTCACGCATTATGAAATACACCACGATTTTGGATTGTTGAGTGAATGTAAGAAAAATGGCTTTTTAAGATAAAGTAAGGACAAAACGTATGAAGTCACTTTAAGTACTGGCTAAATTTCACGCCTACAAAAAATTTAAGGTCACCTGAGCAGAGTGAACGCATCCTATATTTATGAAATGAATGCTGCCGGTGGGAATTCAAAACTACTACCTTAATTTGTATGATGGATAAAATGGAATATGAATTGACGACGACCCATGTAGTGTAATGTAATGATCTCATTCGGCTCTCACATCAAGGGCTCCGGGTTCGATCCCGGACGGTACAAATATTTATGTGATGACCATGATTTGGTGTTTTAATTTTATAAAATTCTTTTATTTAAGTAAAACACTATTTCGAATTTCGAACATATTACCTAAACAAAGAGGATACAACTTTTTTAGGCGGTTCGGTTTTTAGGCACGGGTGGTGTATCTTCCGTTATATATACAGAATATCACGATCACATAAGTCGAATTTTTGGCCACCAACACATACTGGACCAAGGCAGTAGATATTGGCCCGAACTTTGACTTGAGGATCACAATCATCCAGGCGTAGACATGATCACTATCTTATCCGAAGGAAAGTGGCGATATATTTTTTCCCACACGTTCAATTAATACCACTCAGTAATTTAGATTTAACTTTTAGTGAATTTAGATAATAATTTCAGATAAAACGGACCTAAAAAGCTGCCTGGGATGTCGTGAATGCACTAAACCACGTTCTAACTTTGTTACACCCCAGACTAATGGATCTTAAACCCGTATCGGATCTTTTTTCTTTTATTTGGCGTTCCATGGGCACTGTAACTAACCGTCGATTTGGACGCTGTTGATTTAATTGATATTAGATATTTGCAAAATTACTGAATACTTAGATTACATGAATTAAACACATTGTTATATTTCATTATTTCAAATATTAAGAGGTGTGGTTATAACAGAGCTGGTTAAAAATACAATTTGTCGTATGTTCGGTTGCTCTGAGTAGCTTCTTCTTGAAAAATAAATTCATAAAAAAGAGCCAACTAGAGAGTAGACCCAAAATCCGATACCTACCTATCACCTTAAGAAACCCATAGCACAAACATTTGATAACTTAAAATATGTATTCTGTTATATTTATAACAAGACGTATTGCATGCGTGGTACCTGTATAGTAACACTTGTATTTGCCGTTGATTGAGAAGTCCAAATCCATCTACGAAATTTGCATTACCCGCGCAGCCCGAAACATGTCAGTCCGCCATCTTTGTTTGCAGTGTCAAGTTTGGCGCCAAAATTGGTAGGTTTACTCATCAAACCGCCGCAGCATGGCCGATCTTGGCGACACCTCAAAATGGCGTCGTGAATCATCGGCTGCAGATTTTATAAATATGGAACGAACAACGTGTGAACCAAGCCACTCGAGGGCTATAACTTGCCACAATCGTCTGGTTTTCTTTGCGAATGCATCGCAGCAGATTTATTACAGATAATTCTAACGGTGAACGTATTTACGGCAATAAGATATTTGAACGACATCCAAATTGGTTTCAGAGTTAGTTTATTTGATAATAAGAACTTAAAGTTTGTAAGAATTTTAAGAGATAAAAACTAATAAAAAATTATCATTCGCACTGACTCCTGACTCAAATTTGTAACATTGTGCTGTGAATATGCAAGCCCAGATTTAGGTACTATAATAACAATGGGTATCCTAAAGTTATACTTTAAGGTACAATATTATTTTGAGTTGAATATTTAGATAATGTGCAAAAACAGCACTTCCAAAGTGCTATTTTCGATTTACTTTTATACGATGCGTTATGGTTGGCCCAGGACTGCGATAGCTTAACGCCCGCAGTCCTAGGCATTACTTCTCAGGAGTGACAATAAAGAATCCCCTGGAGGTCTGGTAGATCTTCCTCTCTTGCATTAGCTGTGCCAATGTGTCGTACACCATCTCTTGGGACGGAGTCTGCATTGACGGGAACTTGGACGACAGTGAAGTTCGAATGCTTTCCAGTGTCGCTGCTTGCCCCTGCAAATAAGATAAAATAATTATACCTATATTTGAGATCAATTTGGTGTTGAAATTAACCAAGATACTGTAGAGTATTGCATTGTTCAAGGCCTGAGAGGGCCGCATGTAATCAGTTTTATTCAAGGAATTTCCTTCTTGAATCTTTTGCTTGAATATAAAATACTCAAAAACCTTTCTTCGAAGAACTATAAATCGATAAAACATGGTACACAGGTTTTTGAGTATACTAATTCGAGCCAAGGACATTAATTTTAAGAGAGCCCAGGGAGTTGATGTCAACAGATATGGTCATTTTACATTTTAAAAGGGTATTCGACTTTTTACTACGTGGTGATTACATTTTTTTTATTAGACTGAAGCGGTTGAAATCTTGAGTGCTTCAAATGTACGCCCAAATCTTTACGATTAAAAGGTAAAGTCTTTCATTGGAGGATTTTAAGGTTATTTCTCCAAATAATTTGATATTCCAATTAAATAGTTGCAAATATCAAGTTCTTAACCTTCTTGCTTCGTTTCTTATATTGAAACCAAATATTAACTAACACATTAACTAACTTCAAATTTGGTCATCCTCCCCATTTGTCCATACAACAAGATGGCGACTTAACTCTATAATTTATGGCACCAATCTAATTCCAGGCCGTAATCACACCATGACATTGACAATGATTTAACAATGGTTCAATGCCAAACAGCTACTAATACGATCAATCAACACGGATTAATATAACAGGATATCATCATCCATACATATTATATACCGGCCTTCGATTTAGGAGGCCTTTGTGACATTTAACATACAATTTTCGCGATACAACTTGTTTACAATTTCGCGGTGACTGCACCTATTTATTGATCATTCACGATTTGTGATAAAGAAGTTGAGAAACATATTTGGCAATGAAATTCCTTGGTGTTTTTAAAATGTCAGTCGCTTACTACGTAATATAACGAATTAATTATTATGGTTTTTTGTCTCAATGAAGGAACACAGAACCCAATAGAGGGGAAAATGTTATTTATGAAACGAAATACTGGTTTCATTCTTCAGATTATATGGTTCAGAATATTTTTGCCCAGTGTACGTGGCGGGATTTAAGAGAACCTAAGCCCTCCCGGTAGGAAGGCGACAGTCCACACCATTGAGCCACCGACGCTCTGACGATTTATTTATTATATGATATAGTACATAAAAAATGTCTTTTTTAAAATGACAAGAGGAAGATTATCTTTCTGATGTTTGTTTGTTTCTTGAATAATCCGATTGGCAAGTTCCTCGGAAGGAGCCACATATGCTGAATAAAGCAACCCTATTTATAGTCGCTTGCTGCTGTCATTGATAAAGATTCATGTAATTCATAAAAAAATAGACGATATAAATAGATCGCATATTTGGATTATTATTAGGTTGCAAGGAAAAGTTAAAGACACCGATTTTTAAGATAATCACGACGAAAAATCTCATCCATGTAGGTATTTGTTATACAAGTTTGCTTTTAGTATAACTTTATTCCAAGCTTAAGATTGGGACAAGCAGTGAATTAACTGGTCACTAAGACTTAAGATCAGTTAAGTTAGTGATAGTGCCTTAGTTAATTTTTTGGATTGCCATTTACGACTGGGTGACCTGTTTGCATGATTTATCGCAATTTTTAAAGAACTGATCGAGTCTTATTACGCAATTCCATTTATAATTGTTTAAACGCAGCCTTTGGAATGCTAGCCCCGTTAAACTAGAACTAAATCAATTAATCACTTAAGACATAGAAATGTTTGCCATTGAATTCCTGGAAGTCTTTATTTAAAATCGTCGAAATAAATGCGAACACTGTAATTAATTGCTGTAACCTTATCTACTGCTTGCAATAAAATATCCCATCGACCTTCGGGCTGCAGATTCTGGTATTAATGAGCTGATTGCAAAACCTGGTAAGATTTATGCGTGAGATCGAGATATCTGGTATAACTTGTGGGTTGATCGCTGCTGGTTTCTTGTGCTTGATTAATGTGTAAAAAATAATGAATATTGCCTCCATTATAAACATATTACTCACAAAAAAATTGTTCTCATATTTCAATATGATAAGAGTACCGACGCATTGTATGATTTTGTGGTCAGAGATACTCGTACATCGCTAAGATTTGGTTTAAGTAACTATAGCAAACATCAATGGTCTTATGTAAGATCGTAATTTATATTGGAGAATGTAAATGGAAAGACTAGATAACGTGGCTAAGAGGAAGACCCTATATCCCTAGAAAACAGTGGTAATCGAAGCAAAAGCAATGTTATTACTATCTTGCACTGCTGCTCAGTTAGCTAAGTAGAAATGAATTGTCAATATTGCAATCTATTAGAACCTGCAATATAAACTAGACCATTCTAAATGAGGTAAACGAAACCATTAAAATAAATGTACATTTCAAACATAATGTTCAACTGACAATTTGCAATCTCGAGCCACTTCGAATTAACATTAGGCGCGTATATCCACTTGTCCTGTTTAAATAGTTTCATATAACATAAGCGTAGTATTTTCCACAAAATCATTATGAAACTGATAGTGGGCGATAAACAGCCTGTTTCATTTGCATAGCCAATAGTAAAGCAGAATGTTCCGATTGATTTCTCATTGCTTTGCAGAGAACCCTACACAAATTGCGAATAGGTTTTAACCTACTTTTAAGCGTTGCTGTCCATTTGAATGCTGAGAAAGGCAATTAATACTTAGTTGTAACTAAATCGATAGAAATTAATTGTGCAAAACGTATCGGCGAAACTTTAAAAATTTGATTATCGACTTATTTATACAGCTTGCCAGTTATGTCCAATTAAGAACGTTACTTTTATTAACCTTGCAATATTCAATGAACGATCAAATCCTATCTAATTTATAGACACGGTGAAATTTTAAACTTGTTTAATGAACATTATAAAAGTTCCGATGCGTCTAATGTTAAATCCTGATTCTTGAGTATGAAGAATACCTTTTCAATCATTATTTAATGTGTCTAGAACTAATCGATCTACATCATTGAAGATACACCTTACTTCGATTTATTGCGTTTGTAAGGTCTAAGATATTTGTCTTATTCTGAAGGATACACGAAGTTTTTTATGACCTGACAAATGGCCGGCAATAATAAGTTCTGTCTGTCAAGATAAAATTATGTCTCTGCCAATAATGTAATTCCTTTCTTCGCAGATTTAGATGATAACACCTGTTCTCTCTCAACTAGGAAAGCTCGCTTAAACTTCAATATGATTTAAACTACTGATCTTAATTCATGTTCGCAGGAATGAAATATTATCATAAAATCTTTAATTGATTTGATTCTAAATTAAGCGACTGCGGGATTGGTTCACAAGTTCAAAGTCACTCAACGCGCGAAAGAGCGAGCTATGCTCGAGGTTTTCTTAGGGTAAGATCAGAAATGAATAATCCGCAAGGAACTAAAGTTACCGACATAGCTCGCGCATCAGCAAGTTGAACTTTAGGCCGTTAGAGCAGAAGAATTCTTGAGTGGAGACGCGAAAGGGGGAACCTAGGGCGCCCTCCGGCCCGATGGACCGACAATTGCGAAAGGTCGCTGGTGGAAGCTGGGTGAGAAAAGCGGATGACTGGGAAATCTGGCGCAAAATGGGAGTCCTATCCAGCAGTATAGACTGCGATAGGTTGAAGAGTAGAGTGACTTAACGAGGGCTTATAAGCTGAGGGTTATCATTTCGAATAAATATGTAAGTTGACCCTTAAGATTTCAGACACAATATAAAATCTATCGACAGTAACGTTTTAATAGAATGAGTGAAACTTGGAAAGTGAATACGTTTATCAACGTTACATTATTTTTTCTGACATAATCCATTGAATCGAACTTTTTGAACTCAATGTGATCGTTACAGATATATAGTCAGTCAATCAAAGGAAATATTAGAAAATGCAAATGCATTAAAGCCATACAAAACAATAACGACAAAATTTGCATACCAATTTCGCAGTGCCTAACCCAATTGAGTTACGATGTTTCTGGACATGCACTATGCAAATTTCTTTCTGCCACATTCCAACCCACATTTAGGCAGACCTGTCTCAGCATTCTATGTCATGATTGCGAGCGAAGCTTGCACAACTCGTTTGACATATCGTACCTACGCGCACTCGATTGTTTTTAATCGATTACAATATCTCGGTCTGCATGATTTGTTGCGGTTTACATTTAGGTGTGGCTAGATGATGTGCCGGATTGAATATGTCTGGGCTACTTTTGTATCTTTTTGTAATGTTAATCGATTCTTTATTCTGTTTAACTGACAAGGCTAAAATAAATTTTATTGTCAAACCGGTATGATATTCATGTTGTAATAGTTATCATTTTGAACAGGATTTGATTAACCTGCGGAGACAAAAGTATGGTATTATAGAGTGCAAAAGCAATAGGAACCCATTTTTGATGTAATTTTATGGCTCAATATTCGATACAATGTATTTAACGAGAAACCTATAACTTAGCCTTACCATGCTAAACAAGGGACTCCAATGATTGATAGATAGGTAGAGAGATCTAATTCTATATTGCACACACACACACACACACACACGCGCACACACACAGTCAGGCTCAACATTCGATACAACGTATTTAACGAAAATCCTATAACTTAGTTACTGGGATATCGAGGAACTTACATACTTCTAGCAATGGAGTGTGAACGGCTGAAGAAAAAAAAATTGGACTTAAAGTTTAAATTTCTTTATATCCATTTTTTTTGTTTTTTTTTTATACAAACTTCACGCTTAACTTGGGGCTAGATGGCGCTGTGTAAATGTCAGTGGATATTATTTATTATTTATTTATTTTTAGCAATACCTGATAAACGATAAACTACGCCATATAGCTTGCGACACTGATGATGATACAATCGTATTACAGAATGTGTACCACACAAGATAACAATATTCATTTGTCTTCACGCTTGTGATATTAAAAGATTTCAAAAGAGCAAGTCGCAGTATACTCATTTGACAACTGGTGACTTCGTAACTCACATGGGTGATTTATTATCTGTGGCGAAATTAATTAAGCTAATAGTGGATTGCAAACGTCATGACTGGAATAAAAGACGAGAAGTATCCTAAGGTGGTTCGGCTCGTATACTGAGGGGATGAATAAAGGGACATAATAAGCAAAATTTATTCTGTAGGTATAAGTGTGTCAAGATAGGCAAGGAAAGACCGAAATAAGGAGATATAATAAGATTAGTGGCAACCAAAATGGAGCGACTACTTATATACTTTAGAAAATGGTTACAAATTTGATAAACCCACAGAGATGCCCCATACATTCAAATACACACAGTCATTCCTTGGTGAAACATCATCAACATCCCTTGGTTAAACGTCATCATCATTATCAGCTATAAAGTCCCAATGCAGGGCACAGGCATTTCCACACTATCGAAATATGAGGAGCTTGCATAGTGAAAGTCAATTTATGCGATTTTCCCAGTTTGGTTAGGATTTTGCAGGCTGATTGTCTTGAACGACAATTCTGAGCTTCGGAGGGTACGTTAAGCCGTCGGTCCGAGCTATTATCTCAGGATAGTAGACATTAACACCCACCAATGCACATTTGACCCGCGTGGTGGGTTATGATGTAATCTTGAATCTAATGAGGCGGGGCACATTTTATTTTTAATATTTCTGCTTTGTTTTAATCAGTGTACCTTTTCATCCTTTTATTTTTTTATACTTTTATTACTTATTATTGTCAATCACACAAAAGTTGTATCGTCTATTCGGTTGACGTGTGTGTGGCCAAATAAACATTTTCTTTCATTCTTTCTCAATCTCCCCATAGCTAAAGTTAAACTTAAGGAATTAAATCCCCCCGTGTCTTCAGTGACACGAAAATTCATCAATTTATATAAATAGAATGTAAGATACGCATTCGAAATCGATTCACTGAACAAAACATCTCTCATAGCAACTCAATATTTGTGCATTCATAAAAACGAGTGCAGTCGTGATCTAACAGTTAAATATAACGTCAATATTGTAACTTGGAATTACGTGTTGAGTTTTGCACGATTTTTACTGTTTGCTGTCAATGAACTGTCTATTGGTACGGTAAGAAACTTCTGACTTTATTATATTGGTAATAATGTTCAGCAGATTGAACTTGATAAATATATTTGGAGATATGATGAATAGATTGTTTGCTTAGCCCTTAAAAGTACTGTACATACACAATTTAACAATCGTTATTTGAACTTTATTAAAGTTATTTTACTTTTATGATTCGTGGCTACAGTCATATTTAATACATTTGACACTCGAAGATCCTTAAATAGGGATCACAATTAATTGGCTTTGACCAAACCATACAACAATACCTTAATATGATCAATGATTTAGAGTTAATAAGCAACTTATTTTCAAAAAAGTAATTAAACAGTCAGAACAATCTGATTGTTTAATAACAAAACATCTTTGGCTTTTGATCTAGAAATCCGAAGGTTAGAACTTTTAACAGTATTTTCTGCCGAATTATAAATGAGACTGATGATTTATTAGGTATACTGCATTTATTAAGGAATACTTAGTCTATAAACGGATTGTTATATTACTTGATAAATCTGTAAGAAATTTAATGATAACTTGAGCTAGTTTGTTCTCTATTCTAGTTAGTTCTATTGATTAGAAATCTCGCATTACAACTGACAAAAAAATGTGAGAGTCCACGAATTTTTTCCGTAATAGAATACCATACGCTTCGTTAAACCCTTGAAACGAAGTTTTTCGTGCGGCAAAAACCTTTGATACAGACAGTTATGGTATAAGAATTTTACGATTTGGGTGAAAGCAATCCGAATGCAGCTATCGAGATTCAATCTGGTTGTATCAATTGTTATTTGACCCAGTTCACAACTATTGTTTTTGTGTACAAGATTGTTTGATAACAATTTTTCGGATAATTAGGGTAACGATCCTCGTGTAATTACATTTACTATTTGTGTATTTAAATAGCATGCAAAAGAGTTCCTTTATAGTTTTCTACAGCTTATAATGAACTATTTCTTATAGGCCAAATTAGCCTCCCAAAAGTTAGATGTGCTAATAGGTAGAGACGATATTTCGTGTCGGGCCACCGCTTGCAACTTTATAAGGCGCAAGTGTGACCTGGCATATTGCTGTCATCACTAGGCGAGGGCGCCTTAGTACCAGCTTCTTCCCACTGACCGTGACTAAAGACGTGCTCGAAGAAGCTCAAATTGTCAAAGATACTGCTATCTCTGAAAAGCTTGAACCTTTGGGTTTGCACGGTAATCTGGCCTCACTCTATCGCATCCTCTATCGTATTTTGAAAAGGAGTGTTCGGACGAATTATTCAGACTCATTTCTGCCGCTACTTTTCATCAACGAACATCGAAGCAAAATTTGAAATATGGTAACAGTATTTATCATTTATTAATGACTAAATAAACAAATATTTAATAACAGTTGCAAACTGAAGCTAGTAGTATCGGGGTACTAAGTATATTGAACATAATCGTTCAATAATACGTATCAACCTTTACCATGTTATAAAATCAATTTAGAATGTTAAGCTTTATTACCTGTGTTGTAAGGTCCATTATGCAGTCACATAGCGCCTCTGGTAGCGGTGTGAACTGCCCTTGGTAGGCAGGTGTCACTATGCAGTCTTCAATATCACCTAGAACAAGAGAAGAATACGTTTTAAGGCTGATTTTTGCCTTTGTTTTTTTTTTTTGTATTTTGTAGTAAACAGGTTACTTTTTGAGGATTAGGGCGGATAGCGGATGGTGCTTTCGTTTTGACATTCGTACGAGTTAAGCAACGTAACGGACAGTTCTTGGTCGGGATGGGTGACATAAAAATGTTAGCCTTTAATTTAGTACCGACCTCAAAGTTTCGTACGGCGAATAAAGCTGGTCTATCCTTAAGAATTAATCGACAACGTCCATCAAACCACATTGAGCCCATTTTTTAATGGTATAGCATTAGAGCAAACGGCTCATCTGATGGTAAATGTCACCGCCGCCCATGTACATTTGCAATACCAGAGGGCACTGAAATGCGTGCCGGCCTTTCAACAGGGAATACGCTCTTTTTTGAAAGTTGATTGGTCGTATTGCTCTGGAAATATCTCCGGCAGCAACTGATTCCACAATTTCGTCATTCGTGGCAAGAGATTACGACAAAAATGCCCATGGTGGGTTCCAGGTTGATCTCAGGTTATGATGTTAGGGAAGGCTTCTCCCCAAACGTGCATATGTTAAAGCTATAAACTATTTATTAACTAGAATGGTCGCTAATATCGTTGTTAATTCTAAATGGATTCCAGCAAACGGAGTTAGTGTAGCGGCTTATCAGTCAGTTGCAGTCGGGGTGCCTTGGGCTCATCACAAAGCCTCCACATTGTACAGAGCTGTGAACGAGTTGCATTACCCTTGATACCTACAATAGCTATTTCAAAGTTTAACTTTTTTGTTTTATAGGTAATGTAAACGACTAGTCTAGTCGCTAGATGGTAGACTCGACACTGAGTTGTCTAGGCAGGTACCACCGCAGTGCCAGATATCGTCTCGGTAAAAAATAATGTTATGCACTTTTGTGTTCCGGGACGAGGGCACTGTAGCCAGTAAAATTACTGGGTATATGAGACCTAACGTCCGTCGTTTCGGATGTCGCGCGCACTTACCAACCGGTGAGCGAAACCTACCAAAAACATTTTATGTAAAATGTTGCTACCATCATGAAGGTGACGCGAATATTTAGTTAATAATGCCATAAGCTTAAACAACCAAGCCATAAGCTTTTTGTAAGCCTAATTTGAAATAAACGGATTTTGACTTTGACTTTTGACATACTATATTTACTAATATGTATAATTTGTTGAAGTTAGGGTCAGGAGTCCTGTTTAACTTATTAATATAAAAATATTTCTTATGTTTACGCAAACTCAATAGTCCAGTCAGTATTCAGCTAATGGTTCGCATACAAAATCACTCGACTAAGGAAGCCCACGTACAACTGTCTAATGGCTAAAGCGGGTCTTTGATGTTGGATTATTGAATGCCTAAGTTGTTTGTATGTTAAAACATCCGTATACATTATGCAGTTAATCCGGGATTAACGGAATCGCTAAGAAAACTATTCTGTATGTATTAAATACAAGGCGTTTAAGCTTTTATTTCAGGCTTTTTATTTATCAGGCCATACACATATTTTTATTTTATACATATTTAGTACTAGATAGTATTTCGTTGTTAAAAAAGGAGATTTTTTAATGAAATTTCAATGAAGTTCGGATCTCAAAATATTTGTGTTTAGTAAAAAATGAAATAAAAGATAATTAAAATCTATTTGTCTGTATATTGTGTAAAATAAATAAGTGTTTTTAAAATGTTTCGTAAAAATATACTTAACTAAAATATTTTTTATTCTTTCAGCGCATGGAGAAAATTTGTCAATTCATCCATATTCATGTGACAGTCTATTGAATTCTTCCTCCAGCATAATAAAGGGTTTTTTAAAATAATCATGATTCCTTGTCAATTTGGGGATAGCAATTACCATTGGGTCAGCTTGAATAAGAGAGCGCTATCCGTTCTCAGCTAAATGTATTGTCCGTAAGTCGCTTAAGATTCATTGTATTCTTTTTTTGTTACAAAGTGTACAGGACGGTCAGGACGATCAACTGATGGTAAGTGATATGCCTGACCGTGACAGAGCATTGAATGAGAACAACAACTGATAGGCAGTTATTATTCTATTATATAAAAACAATAAATATTTTACATTTTTGTCGAATTAAGTGCTGTTGTTGACAGCAAACGCCTATGGTTTCAAATCTGTAGAGTAAAATGGGCGAATAAGTGGGAATCATTTAAGTTGGTGATTTTCCGGGTCGTCTGGATCCTCAGGGTATGCACTGCTTATTTGCATATATGGAGTGCACGCCACTGCCCGAGACAACCGATGTTAATTCTAATCTGCCGTCACCAGCATTCTTTAAATAAGCCAATAGACATTATATGATAAACCCTATCAGTCAGTGGTAGATTCAAACTAGTTTAAAAATTTACTAATTTGACGATTCAAAAGCGATTCTAAAGACTTAATTGAATAAAGGATTTCATTTAATTTCATACGTAACTAATTGAAGATAAACCGACTTCTGATTGATTCATAAATACATTAAATCACGTCAAGTTATGAACTTAATAACAATACAATTGCGAGCTTCCGTTTAAATGGCCATCATGACAAAATTGTGTTGTACTTACGTTTCTTGGATACAACTCAAAATTACTTCCTATGTCACATTACGTTTGCTATTTATTACATTAAATTAGGTTAACATTCAAAGCAAATAAAATGGCGGCTAGTTTACAAAGCCGCCGTAATGAGGTCCGGATTTATTTATATCTTAGTTTATGTACTAAGACTTGTCTTCCGCTATCATTATCAGCTCATTAAATGTCCCCACCGAGGGGCACGAGCCTACCCGTATAGGGTGATTAGGCCTTAGTCGTCCACGCGGGCCCAGTGCGGATTGGACGACTTCACACACCACCTTCGAATCTCTTCGCAGGCGTGCATGAAGGTTTCCTCACGATGTTTTCCTTCACCGTAAGAGCGTCGGATAACGTACATATATTTTCGAAAATTCGAAAATACATTGGTACGTGTCGGGATTTGAACCTCAGCCCTCCCGGTAGGAAGGCGACAGTCCACACCACTGAGCCACCGACGCTCTTCTTCTTCCGCTATATTGTAATTGTATTCTAGTGTAACAAGTAGATATTATAAGAATAAACAAAAACTCTGCTTAAAATGGAAAAACAAGCTCTTCCATATAGTGCAAAACATTATAAACTTTTCATGGTATCGCAGGCGAGAGACAAAAATCTGAAAAAAAAATCGAAAATTATACTACACATACTAGCTTACTATATAGGTACATTTATATAGTTAAGCTTTGAAAATGTATTGAAGATTTGTCTCCCGCCTGGTATTTTGTTTTATTTTTAATTTATTTTATTTTATGTGATAATAATAATTCTAATTTATCTCATGATGTTAATCGAATTATACACAGAATAATGTTGCCAGCAATAGCCTCCAGCTAAATTCCTAACAATAGGTCCTCCGACCGCGTTCCACCAATTAGGTCGACTTAGACTGTGTCTGTAGGCCACCATGGGTCAAGTAAGGCCTCAGGGGGTGCCTTTTGTTCTATGGAACTACCATTGTAACTTTGCATTTACTTGGTCTAGGCGTATATATATACGAGTATACTATCAGTGTTTGTTAACTTTTGTTATAACGGTAACGCTCTGTAAATATGAGCCTTAAAAAATAAATATAAGTACCTACTTAAGAGGTTATTTTTTTTCACGAGTCGAAGTCACTCGCGTCCGTAGGTTTACCCTCGATACCCTACACGTGATCGTAAACATTAAATTATAATAACGAATTAAAAATCATTTGAAAAAGGACCTCACCCACTTTCACACCTTTCACTTACGTGTTTCGGGATGAGGGCACTGTTACTAGTAAAATTACCGGGTATAAGAGACCTTTCATCTGTCGTATCGGGTGACGGGCGCAGGGCAGTGTTGACGGAAAATAATTTAGAGCATCGGTGGCTCAGTGGTGCGGACTGTCGCCTTCCTACCGGGAGGGCTGAGGTTCAAATCCCGACACGTACCAATGTGTTTTCGAATTTTCGAAAAATATATGTACGTTATCCGACGCTCTTACGGTGAAGGAAAACATGTGAGAACCTTCATGCACGCCTGCGAAGAGATTCGAAGGTTGTGTGTGAAGTCGTCCAATCCGCACTGGGCCCGCGTGGACGACGAAGGCCTAATCACCCTACACGGGTAGGGCTCGTGCCCCTCGGTGGGGATGTTTAATGAGCTGATGATGATGATGATGAATGACTAATGTATCTACAGTTATTCATTTCCTTCAACACTGCATATGTCATCGGCAGGTTGTCACTTACCACCAGGTGTGTGTGTAAAAGAAAACCATCATCGTCATCATCATTATAATTTGACGTCCAACTGCAGGGCACAACCCTTCTTGCACTTTAAAGCTATCTTGACACTGGGAGATTGAAATTCCGTATTTCACCAATGTTGAACAAAGATAATGATTTTAGTAGTAATTTATAAGTCATAATGACTACAACGGATCGATTTTGCATCGCAAAGATGGCGGCTAAGCTATATGTTTAAAGACAATATTGAAAAGAAAAATTGCGTCGTAAACACCATTCAAAACCTCAACTTTAAGACAAAGGTACAATCGATGCGTGACCCAAATAACACGTAGGTACTGTGCGTGAAAACCTCATTGTAATGGAAATTCCAAGGACCTGACCACAAACTGGTGACAACATCAAATAGAACTTGTGGCGACGTAAAGAATAATTTTATTACACTTTGAGCTATAGAGGACGAGATGTGAACATTTGTTTGGGTACCAAAATTTCACATATTTGTCGTCATAACAGTTATAGCTGGTTCCTACTTGTCGGGTATCGGATCCGTGTATTAATCAGATAAGTTTATATCGGCGCTGACATAATATAATATTAAGAACAGCCCCCCGTACTGCTCGCAAAATCTTTTCGGGAAGTACGGCTCGTATGAGAAGAACTTAAGCCCTGGGTTAGCCCTTAACTTCCACTTTTAAGATTTGACACCTAGTCCCTGGGAACCTGCTGTTATGCCTTTGTTGTAACTGTGTTCCAAGGTGAAGCATGACATAAGGCAATAAATTACTTCATGCTGCGACTTAACATTTTAACTTCACAACTTAACAAATGATCTGTCATTTTCGGGATCAATTTAACTTTAACAAACCATGGCAGTTTACTGCTAGACTAAAGGCCTCTGCGATAGTGAAGTGCTGCCATAATCTTCGCTCTTTGCAGGTGCGGGTAACAGATACCTATTAAAGGTAAGATGTAGGTACCTACTCAGTACTGTTAAGGTATTAATCATTATATATTATAAATAAATACCAAGGTACTCATATAAATATTGGCATAAATACCAAGGTTAATTACAGATAATTAATATGCAATAATTCAATTGAAAAAATATTATCTGTGGTAATAAATTTTAAGTATAAGCTAATTATCATACAAAAAAGTGACCTTTGAGGTAATTTAGCCAATTGTGATGAAAATGTCGTAATAAAATTAATATGTACAGTGTTGCATACTATGGGGGCTGTTATTCATTACAACTGTAGATAAGTATGTTCTTCATTATAACTGTGTACAATAATTGTCACCATCCCTATTATTGTAGCACACGAAGACTTAGGGATTTTTTTTTTAAATAGTTATAGTAGCTGCATCGACCTTAACTCTGACTCTGTCAGCAGACTACGTCAAGTTGTGTATGATGACGTTGGAGCAAATATGTAATATAAGGGTAATTATTGAACTTTGTTTTGTGTTTACATCGTTTTATTGTTAATTGTTGTTAAGGATTTATTTGCATGCTGTGTTCGCCTTTATTGTTTAGCACACTTTTATTTTTGTATATTATCATGTGTTCACTTTTGTTGTCATAGTGTTGCCTAAATGTTGGCGAGCCTTAATAATAAAAAAAAAGGGTAATAAGTATCTATATTAATTGTATGACTCTACACTAATGCATGTGGACTGCCCTATTTCAGCAATGGTAATTTCAGGTTGTTATGATTATCACGTAGTTTGCATTTTATATCTAAGGTAACATGATACATAAACATTCAATAATTCTGATATTGAAAAAACGATCATGTCAAATTTACAGCCAAAATCAATGTACGTAATACTATCATAACCTTTCTCGATTCGCATGTACACTGAATGAAAAATTATTTACGCTAATTAAATCGCATAAATAAATGATTGTTTCATATTGTTCCCACAAAGTTAAAACTGGGATTTAATCTTAGAATTCGTTATTTTTAAATCATATACATTTATTTAAGAAATGAAATTGCTAATTTAATTATTGATTACTGATCTACAGTTTTGTACCAACATCTTTTAGTTTGTAGGTATCTCGTAATACTAGGTCGTCAAAAGGGCCAAGACACTTAAACCCGCGGTCAATACCAGACTTAAATAGCAAATAACCGGGCATAAAGTAAGCCGACGTACACTTACGGTCGATTTAACTGTTTCCAATTTGCGTGAGCCGTAAACTTGGGTCAGGTAGGTGTTGGATGCCATTGAGTGTAGGCCTGGGGGCCAAGGCTTTTAGGCCTTGTTTACATAACTGAGTATATTTCTTAGTTATTTGAATAACGATAGATTCAAAGTTTGAATATTTGTGCTTATAAGTGAACAATCATCAACTTAACTCAAAATATCTTTAAATAAATATTTTACAGATACTTTTTAATCGTCAATTATTATTATTATATTTTTTATGACTACAATTTTATATGTAAAATTGATATTTTCATATATATTTCATGTTAGTAATATTACGTGTTTAAAATACTTAATTGTTGAATAAAAAGTTAAAAGTTCGACTTTGAAATAAGACTCGAACTCGATAATTCCTAATAAATATCCTATAGGAACTAAACTAGCGTGGTGAACAAGATTTTGAAGTAACACAAACATTCAGGCGTAAATTGTAGACGTAACTGTTGTAAAAAGTACTCGTATTATTATTTTTATTTAATTTGCCATAGCTATCGCACATAATTATGACATACGTAGTATTATTTCCAATCAATTATAAAACATTTTAAATAACTCCATAAAAACTTGCAGAGCTGTCAGGTGGCATGTCATTGTCTAAGTACTTCAAATTAATGATAGAAATACGTGGGTGGGTTTACCTCGTAAATATCTCACTATACAATCCAATGCGTAATAAAATACCATGTAATTTTTACTGTAAACGAAACAACGATTCGTCGAACACGTATGTTTAATATACATATTATTATGCCTTATTTTATTCGCGAAGTTTATAAGTGCAGGAAAAAATACGGTTAGCATTAAGTCTTTTATCTCTCTAATTGTTTTAAATGGCCAATGTATTACAAAGTTACGTTTTTTATGGTAATGAACCAAGCTGCTGTAACTTAATGTATGCTTAAAGTATTAAAGGTTTATACTTTAAGCATAATAATAAGTTATGTTAAGAGTTAAATTAAAAACATGAAATTTTTCAGCTTTGCGACATGTGACCTAATGTTCGTTTGAAAAAAGCAGTTTTTAGGTAATATACAAGCGTAAACATTATTTTTAATCTTCTTTTTCCCGATATACTGGATTTATAAATACAGTACGCTTTTCCGAAACTTTTAACGCACATGACAAAACTGTGGAATCAAGTACCACCTGAAACATTCCCTGAGCGATACAACCTGGCGACTTTCAAGAATATTGCGTATTTCCATTTCAAAGGCCGGTAATGCATTTCCTTGCCTTCTGGTATTGCAATCGAAGTCACCCAACTTATCTGTCGAGTTCAGGCTTATTTACCTCTGTTATAAATAAAGAAACTTATTTTATTATCTCGCCTTTTGGAATCGAAAACAGTCACCATTCTCGTAGCGAAATTTGCACGGCTCATTACGCCCGACAAATTACTTGTTACTCCAATACGGACTTAATAAGCCGAATTACTCGACAATCTGTGTATATTTATTATCATTATGTAAATCGAAGCCCAAATTTGTTGATGCTTGTATGGAGCGTAGCATGTGAGTTGTTTGTTAATTTGATCGCTTACACCTATTATGTACGTTGCCGCTGCTAAACAAAAGCCTGAGTTAATTTAATTACTTATTGTAATAAAAAATAAAGGATTCGATGTTTGAATCAAAGATAAATATGTTAGGATGGTTAGCATATGCAATAAATTTCATAACCCAAAAATTCATACATCAGACCCAGTCAACAACTTAACACTTAACTTAGTATAAACTTCAATAAAAGTATACTTGATAAATCGATAAGTATCTATCGATCAATCAGTTCGGACTGTAGTTATCAGTAGATAAGTACTGTCCTGTGTAAGTTTAGACTGTACTTATCTACTGATAACTACAGTCCAAATTACTATTCCAGTCTACCACAGGGTAGATTCATTTGACATCCATAAAGGTTCTGTAAGGCCCTAAATTAAAAAGACATTTTCATTTTTTTAATTTTGTACCATACAAGTGATTGTGTGTTGTTATATTAACGGAAATTAAGATAAAAAACATTAATTTGAAATTCCGACACAAAATTATCAAATATACATAATTGAAAGGTTAAACGTGGCGATTGTAAACTATTTTGACAAATAATGTTTTTATTTCCATTTGATTCTGTAAAATTGTTTAAGTTAATACTCCTGCCTCTTCTTACTGCGATATCTAAGAACACTTCAATCCTGTAAAGACAGGCTTGAAGTGAAACAAATAATAAATATCCACTGACATTCACACAGCGTCATCTAGCCCGAAGTTAAGCGTAAAGCCTTTATTATAATTTCTTCCATTTTATATTATTCATAGAAAACACCCAGACCATTACAAACAGACACGTTCATGCACACAAATGTTTGTACTGCCCGGGGATAACCGTAACCGTGCCGTAACCCTTGGTGTAGCAGCCGACGTCTCAACTGCTGCACCAAATGGGTCGCCATATAAGTATGTACTTCCAAAATATCTAACCGATCTTAAAACCCATCTTTACGAGTGGAAAGCCTAGAATATTTAACCTGTATTTTTATTATAAAAAATCATTACAGTGTCGTCATACTAACCCAGCCCAGCGTGCCAAGGTCTACCGGCATAATGATATGCCGATATTAATGACATGCCGGTGAAGTATTGTAATTATTTTGGCAATAATTGCATTAACATCAAACGAAGCAAGCTTGCATTGCTCGCAACTATATTTCGATTATTCATATTGATTGAAATCAATCATTGACATCATTTGCGTCTAATAAAAATATGATCATTATTAATGAGCTAAATCTTGACAGCATTGGTAAATCCGAATTTATTTTTTGGGATGACCCGTGTAGTGTAAACAAAAGTTAGCTGTTCAAGATCAAGGGTTCCGGGTTCGATTGTTAAATTTGTCGCTAAGCCCGTGGGTAGGGTGGGGGAACCTATACTCTCATCAGCCTATACGGCAAAATTCGCAAGTTTACTGTTAAGTCTTCGTAATTCATGCATTTAAAAATATCAATCGTACATTTTTGCATGTTTGATATTGTGCTTATTTAAATTATACCATTATAGTTTTCCAATGACATGTCAAGATCTATTTATTTTGTCTCAATTGTTGGCAGAAATTTTAAATTATTCGACAGCTGATATACTGGTTTATATAATTATATTGTGTAAGTACACGTATTTGATGCACAAATATTCAATAAATCCGCCACATAGCCCATTAAAATAGCATTTGAAAGTGTATCCAAGGTTTAAAGAACAAACAATTTGTTAAAGCACTCGATTACTTTGCAAATAAATTTGCCATTTCCTTTGACGAAGAAATGGCGAGGTCGTCGATTGACATTGATTTTGAATATCAAGTAATAATTCATCATGTTTTATTTGATTTGAATAGGATACAAAATAATTTGATTGATTATTTATAAATTTACATCCGGTTGATCTAATCGTCACAAGCCACGGCCGCGAAATCTATGAAAGTCTTTGATATTGAAGCCAGCTTCTAATATTTTCAATTTTTTTCTGGTTACTGCTGTTGTGTGGCGAGCACAGATAGCTCTCCGAATCAAAAATTGACACAACGAGCCAAAGGCGTCTGACTTTAGCACCAAAAACGGAAAGACTGAAGCTAAGCGACTGGCGTGGACGGAATAGTTAGGATGATTAATTTATTTTTTTACTGTGAAGAAAAACATCCCGAGGAAACCTGGGCAAGCCTACAAAGAGATTCAAAGGTTGTGCATAAGTCGGCCAATTCGCACTGGGCCTGCGTTGACGATTAAGGCCTATACACCCTTTACGGGTAGGCTCATGTCCCTCGGTGGGGACAGATAATGAGATGATGATGACATTAATTCATAATAATAAATTATTATTATATATTAAAAAAGTTTTAATTCAAATACCTATATAACAAATAATAATAGATAGGACGTGTCCGAATGTATTCTCAGGATAGAAATTAATTATAATTTCTTAAAACTACAACCTGAACTAAAATAATGGATACCCATTTAGAATAATGCCATTTATGTTAACGATGCGTTTCGTACAATTGTTTAAATATTATACTATATTGCAATTGTTAATTCGTCAATAATTATAATAGGCGAAGTTCTCAATATAAGGTTCTCTTACCTTGCAGAATGAGCCGTGTAGGATTATAAAATGTAGGAGACTTGATTTATGTGAGAACATTTGCGAATTTATAGAAGTCTTCGTTGTTAATAAAAGTAAGAACTTAACTTTTTATTAGTATATTATTACATTAGGTACGAGCACAGACATCAGAATATACATTAGACTGGACAAGCCGCCAAGTTTATAGGCAGTCCCAGTGTCGCAATTTCTTTTCGGTTCTTACCTGTGAAAAGTTATTATATTTCTTGGTAAATTTACTGATTCATTGCGATGATGGCATGTTACAATTGCACAGGATAGCATTTAAAAAAAAACGGTAATTTCTTCTAATATTCGTGCGTCTTGACTCGTCTCACAGAGCGTAAACTGGTAGCCAGTGTATGCTCGTTGAGCTTACAGTTGTCGTACTTTAAACGCGGCTTGCCCCATCTCCTGTATTGGGAAATCTGTGGGTACGAGCAAGTCTAGCATCGGTTTCTTGCCATTGGAAAGGCATTATATTCTTTGTTTTTCGTTACATATTTTGTATTGTACTTTTTAGTTGCATATTCTATCATGATTTAATATGACAAAGTAGAATTTAAAATCAACATATATTACACCCCAAATCAAGATATATTACGTCAAAAGATATTGTCCCTTTAGGCAAGATTCCGAAAATACTGGTAGCAATCCACCTCTGAATTGCTAGTCTCAATTTATAATTAAATTTAACTTCTTCGCAATATATAATTACTTAAATTCTTTACAATATGATTCATACATTGTCACAAATTAGAGCGAGTGAGTACAGAGGCTTACACCTACCTAGTGGTTTTTTATACTGAGTTTATCTAAGTAGGTCATAGTAGTATAAAACTTAAGCAGTATTAGTAAAAAGATATAGTTCGAACTAGTGGTAGATTTCATTTGGCATTTATAAGCCTTAATATGCACCATTTATATAGATATTTTGAAATTATCTTGAGTCCCTTCGAGCTTCGTAAGGCAAGCTAAGCCGTTAACACATCATCATCCATCGATCTGCTTTGTCCCGCGTAATTGATAACATCGCAAAAACGTCCTGTAAAAGGCCTGTGCGTTGTATAGGGTGGTTGTAGGCTGATGACAATTCTTTTGATTGTCATGTCATGCAAGTTGTTTCAGTATCATTGTGATTCACTAATAGCAAAACTACAAATGATTTCATTCACTGTTAACATTTCCACGCGATCGCTAACAAGCCGCCATAAATTACTGCCAGTCTCAATGTGCACGGAATGCAAAGCTAACTTGCAACTTGGAACTATTAATTTTATAACACAAGCACGGCAGACACAGACGTTCAAAGTTCTTGCATTTCAAATAGGAATAATTAAGGATGATTGTTACCAAAGTTTTTCCAACGTAATATCTAAATATTAAGACGCTAAAAGTTTAAAATCATAGAATTTTAAGCTCGATAGTCGTTGGAAACCTGTTGGAAAATTTTTTACATTTAATTTCAAAGTCATAATTGTGATTAAACTTTGTGTCCGACGGTGCAGGTACTAACGCTTGACGATCCCACAAGTTAACACATTCACTGCCATGTCAGTCACCGGTTGCTGACAAATAAATATTTTTTTGTTGCGTCTTGTTCGATGGCAGTCAAAAGGTTAATTGTCGCATAAGTTCATCATCGTATGGGTGTCACCGGAAAATAATTCAAATATCTCCGTACTTTGAAAAACACGTTAAGCTGTACGTTATGATGCCTACGTTAAGCCCTAATTCCAGGTTTTTTACTTAGGTTGGTAGTCTGGTAACATCTGCGTCGTAGGTGACGAGTCAATTTTCCATGTAATTATTTAAGCTGTGTGGGAAAACCTGAGCCCTTTAGTGAAACGTTATGGGCTCGATGATTTATATTTAACTAGCATCCAGTACAATCCAATGTTACCTATATGATCCTCAAACATTATCATTCTTAAAAGTAAATAAATGATTTTTTTTCTTTAACAGATATCATTAACCATATAAATTTAACATTGAATGTGCATACTGTTTAAATATAACATGAAATTTTAAAATATCAAATAACATATAAAGATAGACAAAAAAAAATATTCAAAAAATCCACACATCAAACAGACGTTTGTACAAAATTTTCGAATTTACTTTGATAGTTTGCCGTTTCGAAGAGTGAAATTGGTGACGATCTTCAGTGCACGGATAAAGATAAAGATAATTTATTTGTCTGAACATGTGTTAACATTAGGTGTAATACATAAAATAAGTTCCAACATGTCATACCAGATGGTGTACAAATGCTATGTTCATACAATTATAATTAGCAATATAGCCTATCTTGCGGAATGAAAGTTGCACAAATTAAACTGCATAAAAGTAAAACTGCATTTCTACTGTAACTCAAAATAAGAGTATGTTCAGCTAGGGTTTCCATATCTCTGGATTTGTCTTGGGATCGCAGGATTTTTCACATTTTTTAGGATTGCTGGATTTGGCAATCCTCGTGTAAAATGAAATCAGCTAAAAATTATATTATTTTTGTAACAATTGTAGTTATTTATTCAAGTAAAACAAATAATACCAAAAATAATCATCGTATGTTTAAGACGTGTACAAGGTGCATTGCGTGAGCTAGAGCCGTAGTGTATAAACGATAACAATATTAATAAAATAAAATGATAACGATTTTGGGCGATTTTTCTCGAAATGTATAAAATCTTAGGAATATTCCGTGGAAATCAGACCCTTTCCCCGGTCCTTTGATTTTTTCATCTGGTAACCTTGTCCATGCGGAAATTGCAAACGTTTCCGACTAACTCGCTTCATTTGAAACTTTGCGTTTGCAGTGACTTTGATTGTAGTAACATTGCGTATTGTAGAACGAAAGGTGGGAATTCATCATCATCAGCTCATTAAACGTCCCCACCGAGGGGCACGAGCCTACCCGTATAGGGTGAAGGTGGGAATTCCAAATTAAAATACGACCAATATGCTTCTTGCTTTCTTTGTATTAGCTATTATAAATTGTAAGCCGATTATTAAGTTGCCATTTCACATAGTAATTACTTACAACTTTTTATCGGAATATACTTTTAAGTTTTAAAAGCAATCATCATCATCAGCTCATTAAACGTTCCCACCGAGGGGCACGAGCCTACCTGTATAGGGTGATTAGGTCTTAGTCGTCCACGCGGGCCCAGTGCGGGTTGGACGACTTCACGCACAACCTTTGAATCTCTTCGCAGGCGTTCACAGGTTTCCTCACGATGTTTTCCTTCACCGTAAGAGCGTCCGATAAGGTACATATGTTTTTCGGAAATTTGAAAACACATTGGTACCTGGCGGGATTTGAACCTCGGCCTTCCTGGTAGACAGTCCACATCATTGAGCCACCGACACTCCGAAAAGCGATAACTATACGAAATTGATTTCTAACTATCCAAATTAGGTCATAATTGAGTATCATAACATAGTTGGAGGAAATGAGTACTGGAGAGAAGACCGCATCTTGACAGGCGTACCGACAGACGGCCTCTGGCCCGATGGACAGATAACTTCCGAATGGCTGGTGTAGGTTGGATGAGAAAAGCGGAATACCCGGATATCTGGTTCAAAATGGGGGAGACGAATGTCCAGCAGTGGACTGCAACAGGTAAAAAGAAGCTTTAAAATGTAATAAATTGATAGAGCTTTAAAAAATTCTACCGTCCTTTCAACTTAAGTGAGTACAGTTAACGTAAGAATTTTCCGTCATTTGTCTACGTTAAATTCAATTATAGTTTAGTTACTGCCGTTCTATTAGTCAATTACTGCACAGTTGACCAAGATAAATATACCCAATAAAATAATCTGATGCCTTAAATATGAGTGAGCGTCTGCGAGGAATGACCTGAATTGCTATAAAGTCGAAATTCGATTGCATACTCACTATATTAAGGTCTATGGATTATTCAACTTCTCAGTCACGTAAAGCTTTAAAAGATATCATGAGAAATTTTGGAAATAAAAGATGCTACCATTTAAATGTACACCTATAGGAAACGTTATGATACAGTTACTTTATATTTTGTACTACTTTTAGTACCTTGAAATTATTTTTTGTGGACAAACGCACAGTAAAAGTGTGAAAGTCGGATAGCAATCCGTAAAAACGTAAAATTAATCTTGATATTTTGGTATCAATGAAGATGTTTTCTTTAATCGTCTTAGTTGGTTCTTTTTTATTCAATTCTCGTCGTCCTCTGTTGAATACAGATCTCTCTTATTTTGCCAGCGACCTTGCGAAATCGATCCACTAGGCAAGAAATCCTACACTACACTTGCCAAGAGCAGTCTCTACTCCAGAACTCATCTGCTCCAACGGCCTTTGTAATTTCAATTTAGAACAATATTTCTATAAATGGGATTTTATAGATTTTTTTTTGGTAAAGAGTTAGTAGGTGATACAGGTAAAACTACCACTTTTATTTGATCATTAAATATTCAACTTCAACAGGCCAAACCACTGAAGCGTTTTTTTTTCAAAGCATCAAAATTCATATTTTAGTTTAGTATTTTTAATTGTTTTTTATTATATTTTTGTATATTTTTTGACGTTCATAAATGCTTTTTGTAAGCCTAATTTGAATAAAGAATTTTGAATTGTACAAAAAACTATTTGAATTTTTTGCATCGACTCCAGGAGAGGGCCAATTTTCTGGCTCATATGGATTTTTCTATTTCTGGCACTCTTTCTATTTCTCTTCAACTTATCGCAGTACACTGCTGCATAGACCTATAGGTCTTCCCCATTTGCGGCAAATATTTCGATATTACACTTTTCTCATCCAGCTTTCACCAGCAACCTTTCGCAAGTAATCACTCAATCGGGACACTAAAAGCATTAATTCACACTATAGCGCAAGGTATAGTTAAAATTGAGGTACAAGTAGACACGCAAACGACCTTACACCCAATCTCTGTCAGGTAAAATCTAATTTCTAAGTTATTTGTAATCACGTCAACTGTTACATCATTGAAAAGCCATAGCCAAGAACCATAACACCTTAGTGCAGCCGCGGGCGCCTCCGTCATTACAGTAATGAAATCGTCCAAAGAAATGGACAGTCCACTCTCGCAGAGTGATTGCAAATCGTATCTGGTGATTTATGGTAAAGCTCTTTCTACCTGACAATGTTGTTCAGCCAATCAGCTGCTTTGATATATCAATCATGCTTTGAGCGAATATAAAGCTTTTGGATTAGTAAATCCAATTCGCTTTCTATGTTGTAGTTACTTGCGTGGTGATAGCATTCATAAAAATGCAATTGTCCCTTCCCGTCTTCTTGGGGATAAAACAATTATCCGAGAAGTACTGGCACTCTATCTTTGCGTGTGAACTTTAAAGGTACTGCTTAACGTGGAGATTAAGGCAACACGCTTAACTATGTACTGAACTAATGTCCAGCGGTGAAATGCGATCTACGCGCTGTAAAAGTCAGTAAGTACATTAAGTTAGTGATTACAGCCCATGGGGGAAGCCTGTCCCAAGCAGAAGGGGTCATGCTTTAGCAGTCAGTTTACTCATGGAGGTGGTGGATAAGTATTAAACTGCTTGGTTCCCCAATTTTGCTAGTAGTACTGTTTTATATCAACCTCATTATGCTAAGATCCTTTTGAAGTAGACAATCAACCTATTGTATAATTACGTACTATTACAAGTTCAATAATCAATATTTAAGTTCAAAATATCAAAACAAAATAATCCCAAAAAACTGGCTTCATGCACATGCTCAATTTATTACTAATAAGAGCTTCGTTAACATTCATAAATGTAAATACTCAAAGCCCACACGATTGTATCTTTGTATTTTAATTAAACAAACTCCTTCATTTATATTTAATACTCAAGTGCACACTTGAATGAACACAACCAACAGACCAATCAATGTTTAAAATTGATTGTGGTCACGTCCAAAAATGGATGCCAACACAAACTACGTGCTTAACAGCCCCCAGCTGTTTTTATTTGTATGAACTGCGATCACACGCGTGGGTCAAAGAAAGAAAGTGTCAATGGCCAAATAATAATGAATACTTTCACGCTGCGACTATGGGCGGTGTAAAAAAAATCTCCTAGGATTCTACAGCAGAAATATAACAATAGATCTTTGTGGAAAGACTGCGAAAAAATCTTTTAAACACAAAGCCGTAGCCCCGGGTAGAGAAATTGATTCAGATTTATCTTGTTAACTACTAAGCTCATTAGACCCATCTTCCGACCTTTAAGCGGCTGATGGCGCCAAGCACCAACATTGTTTTCGACAAAAGTGAAATTGCATTGCATTACATAACTTTTAAGTCGTGCTCGCACATCCCTAATTCAATGGGTCCTTCCATCTCGATAACCTTTACATTGTTCGGTGCAAAACAGCTGAATTTATAATTCACAGCAATTTGAATGCGATCCCGCAAGAGTATCTCCGATCTAATACGTGACGGTGACTCGTGAAGTGATATCGTGATTTGACTTCGTGACGTCCCGGAGTGGCTTGTTGAACGCAGATGGCCACGGCATCTCCAACTCGAGAACCACAATAGCTTTACTTTCGTTTCGGCCGTTATCAACAAGGTCGACGCCCTTGATAAATGTGGCCGTCGTATGCCAGTGAACTCAGCGAAAGAGGATTTTATATTAGCATGCACCCGGTATACCAGCGAACTGGTCTTTGAATATCGCCGATATAACTTCAAATTTTGCGGTGCAAGATTAAATTCTCATAGGTCGGAAGTTGTGTTTTTGTTGGCTAATGAGTGTGTGAATATAACACGCTTATTACGGTTCAGGATTAGAAACCATCGCCGTTGTGAACTGGAGCAGTCATTCGCATTGTCGTTGGTCTTTATCATTTCTTTCAGGTAAATAGAAACTATCCTTTTTTTCATCAGACGGCTCTTACTTTCTTTACAAAGCACAACTTATTAACTCAATGCTCTTTTTATTTCGTTCACGTTCTATTCAAGTAATGTGCAAAATATCGATTACATTGTAAATGTCATCAGCGATAATACTATTTCATTCAGCGTTGATTGGAAACTTTTGTGTACTTTTAATTGATCTAATTTTTTTTATAGGATAGGGGGCAAACGAGCAGACAGATCACCTGATGGAAAGTGAATACTGCCGCCCATGGACATTTGCAACACCAAAGGAGCTTCAAAATGCGTTGCCGGCCTTTTAAGCAAGAGTACGCTCTTTTCTTGAAGGTCTGCAGGTCGTATCCGTCCGGAAACACCGCATGCGGTAACTCATTCCACAATTTTGTGGTGATGGGCAGAAATTGATCATCTTTAATACTGGCGAGAAATCGGAGTCAAGTCTCATTATCAACTGTCATTAACGCTGACACTCGTTTGGAAACGGGTAAACGCTAGTATCCGATGCAAGGACTGATCGAACCGGTAAGCCAATGGAACGATGCAAGTTTAATTATACCATAAATTACATGGGAACTGGGTAACGGTAGTAATAGAAGTCACTGTCAAGGTTTGGAACTTAAATTTTCCGGCATTGTGTAAGAGGTGGTTCTCCGCAACGGTAATGTAACCCGAATGCATTGTGATAGTTAACAAAGGAATGACGGGTCTTGGGTGGTTGGTTCGAATGGGTCTTGTCAGCTCGTCATGTGAGCGAGGAAGGCGAATGATACCACCTCTTTTGTAACTAGTTTTCATAATCGTAGTATGAAATGCGTTCATTAATTTCCAAGACTTTTCTTACCAGGTATTCTATTGAATGATCGAGACAGCTACATGTTAGTTCTTATTATTCTTAATCATGATATATCGCTTAAATGTTAAAGATTAGAAGAAGTATTAAAACAGTACATTCTCATAATCTCATGAGAAAATTGTATCATTCATCATTATATCATCACCACAAAACAAATATATATCTTTACTAGATTTGCCCGCGGCTTCGCTCGATTAAATTGGGTTAACACCGTACTTCATTTATCACAATACATAGGATTTCCCCTCCCTCCAACTTTAAAGGTTTCGGGGTCAATAACAGATTTTTTTTAGCAAAAAATATGTTATAGTGAGCTAACCTTAAAAGATAGACATATGCTGTCGCGGACTTTTTTGTAGACCTTTAAAAGGAGAACAATACTCTCATACATGACTTTTGTGTAACTTTAACCGTTTACGCAGCGTACGCAGCGGAAGCTCCAAGTATGAAAAAAACCCCCGATTTTGAAACATTCTTCATTGCTGCTCCGCTTCTATTACTCGTAGCGTGATGATATATAATGATGATAGCCTATAGCCTTCCTCGATAAATAAGCTATCTAACACTGGAAGAATTTTTCAAATCGAACCAGTAGTTCCTGAGATTAGCGCGTTCAAACAAACAAACAAACAAACTCTTCAGCTTTATATATTAGTATAGATTATGAAACCGGGTGGCGGACTCGCAAATGCAATATCAATTTTTATTATCACATTATCGAGTTATGTCTCCTATCTCACACTTCTGCTTGCAACACCGTTTTACCGTAACCTAAACAGCTCAACTTTTATGCTTATCTTGTAAAGCTCGGTTTATATTGAATCAATGCATTACACTGTAACATTTTTTTTTTCATAAAATAGAATATTTTTCTGAATTTTTTAAAGCGGTCATTAAATAAATATTAATGCTTTACTGCAGCTTGGAGATTAACAGTAAACAGGCGCAAGAATCTGCAAATTAGACACTTTAACTTAAAGTCGTAACATTTAAAGGAAATATACGGCCAGTTTGGGAATATTAAAATTCCTTTGCTACTCGTATGTAATGTCAGTGAGTTCGAATTAAATTTAAAACGTTAATTTGTGGAAATGGAAAATTGCAGATTTTTCTAATCGCATTTACCTATATGAAGTATATTTTATATATCGAAATTTATAATGAGATTCATAGTGCTTATTATAGGCCTAAATTATTTAAATGGGCTAAACTTTGTCTTTGAGATGGGAAATATTTTTTCCTAAAATATGAACATCCTGGATAAGTCTCATAAACTTTAAAATAAAGTGTCAACAATACATGAATAAAATAAGTGAATAACAAATGTTTGTTGTGTGACCTGGATTCGAGTTAAGTTAAATTAAGTAAAGTAAAATCTTGATTCCTGGTCACAGAGCAAACATTTAAAGTGCATTTTGAAGTAAGTCTGTATATATTCCAAATTATTAGCACAAGATTTGGATTAGGTCTCGATGTCTGAAATCCTTTCAGACATAATGAAGTCACTATGTATATATATACTTTCATTTAATCAAGAAAAATAACACCAAATTTTGTATCTTCATCGTGTGAGCCACGTGCACTCACCACTGGGTGAAGGCAAACAGCAAATAGTTCATTAAATATCTCTTTGACCTTAGATAACAAAACTAATATACACAAACGCATCTAGCACATTGCAAATAAGCGAACACTGTGAAAGCAAAAGAAACTATTAGATTCAAGATAGAAATGCAGATACAATTGTTTACACCCAATTGCTACACGTATGCCAGACAAAGAATGGCACAGGTCAACGATTTAGCTAACGGTCCACGGATGTCAACCTCGAGAACCAGTTAGTAAACCGCTGGAAGCACCATAAAAATAATCAGATGACGACTGACGATAATAAGGTAGCCTTACGGGCTGTAGACGAAGATATGCGGTAAACTTGACATTCAGCTGAGCATTAAGTTTTACTTGTACTTTAGGTTTTACTGGTGCACAGGGAAGTAACAGGGCAGACATGGATAATAACGATAATAATTCGACAATATTTTTTAAAGGTCAGAAATACCTTTAAAAATATCGTATTAATATATTCAATTCAAAGTTACAAGAAAATACTTTAGGTCTGGATTATTTGGCACAAATTTGAAAGACGTCCTGCAATGGATTGCGATAGATTGAAGAGAAGATAAAGGAAAAGTAACATCCAGACGAAAATTATAGAAAATCAATGTCCAGCAGTGGACTATAGTGGACTTAAGAAATTGATCAATCTCACTAGAATAAACACACATCAAACATGTGAATGTAATACAGTAAATTCATGGTTTTTCATAGAATTAAAACTGAGAGAATGAATGCTCAATTTTAGAGTACAGATTAGTCATATATAGATTTTTATAGACCTTGCAAAAAGGTTAAAGCTAAGGGGATTTAAAACGTATGCAAAACACTAACTTGTTACTGCTTACTAAGGTTACGGATAATGAATGATAGATTTTATTGTTTGGAAATAATAAGTGTGAGGTTTTTGTTATACTCGTAATAGGGAAATCATTGTACTGTAAAATTAAATAAGATAATTATTGGGTTATTATTTAACATAATGTCATAAGAATCTCGCTATTCTTATTCTTGCCTGGCTCTCGCATGATTGTCAATTTCCTCTCACGAGACATATAATATAGTTCCGGAATAAAAACATCATAATATTAACTTCTCGAGCCATACTTGTCTTTGTTCCGCGATTCTCAGCTATTGTACAAGAATTAATTATAAAGTGTGAAATAAAATTGTTATGTATACGCAGTTTTAATTATGTCGACCTGCTTTTCAGTAACTTACCCAAGCTCGTTACGTTTGCCTTTCTCGGTTGTAGTGCAACTTAATGCTTGGTTTTCCAATTGAAGATTGACAAGTTTGTTACTTATTAGATATTTCCCGTCGCTGTTACAAGTTACCTACTGCTATTGAGATCGTCTGTTTTCTAAAAAAAATGTATCTTCATTCTTATTCCAGAAAATTTCTAAATAAATACGAGTATAACACCTCCCCAGATATTTTTTTAAATAAATATTGCTTGCCAATCACCGCGCAGTTATTATGTTAAGAATATTCGCAAGTGATACATTTTGAAAATGCACTGTTGAAAACTCATTTTCTTACAACAAAAATCAAAAATGTACTGATAACTTAACTTTCGTCGAGTTGCTTAAAGAATGTATTTCAGTATTGTTATAAAAATTTTTAATTCCGAAATAATATTGTAGGAAAATATCACCCTTTCTATGAGACCAACAAAATGTCTGACGTAGTCAAGCAGAATTAAACAGTTATTTATGCTATCAAAACTAGCCTTAACATGACGATTGTCAGGACGTGCCTTACTGTAACGGCTGCGGGCTTTGCGTAATGTTTACATGCTCCGCCTTCCGTCTTGGCCACAATAGTATTGTAACAAGATTTTGTACGAGCCCTGTATAAATTAAATTGCACGTTTGTTAGGCAGTTTACCGTTTCCTTCAAAGATATTCTGGTTTATTCCGCAAACTTCTATTAAATAATACTTGTTGTTGCCACTGAAACCTCTGTTAATGTGTAATGTAGAATTAGTTTAAGATACCTACCTATTACAAACATTTTGAGTATTAGTGATGTATACTTTTGATTTTTCGGGTCTACGGTGTGCTCTGATTGGTATGCTTTAATAAGCAGCGTCATTTTCAAAATTTTGACTCGAAAAAATATGTACGCACGATATTTTACATACGAGATAAATATAGAAAACTGTATTCACGAGTATTCATCAGACAATAACATTGTTACACAAAATAAAAATACTTGGCCTCAGAACAATCCATAAATCATGCTAAGTGGCAATGGTCGCCTATAATACGCTAATAATCACAGAGAAGGGACCACAGCACAATTGCTAACTTGCTACGTAAAGATGCCTATCTACCTTCAACCCGGAACAAAATTTGTAAAATTAGACTGACATATTATCTCACAGAAGATCTTATATATAGAAGTCCTCCGTTTGATATATTTTGTAACTATTTAGTTACGAATACCGGAAAAGTCACGGATAGTATTACGTCGCCATAAAATAAGATAGGTGTCAATAACGAAGGTTTGCTCGTATTGTAATCGCCTGATTTGATAAATAAATTCCGCGTTATACGTCAGGGCCTCGAATAATTCACATTATACAACAAAACTTTCTTATAGATATAACGCAAATAGCAAATATTTGCGTTTCTCAAAACGAAATTGCATTTTTATAAATCATTTGTTTTACATACTCAATCATCAAGTAGAATGTTGATTAAAATATCCACATACCTATTTATAAATTATCTTAATCTTTTATCGGTTGCTGATCAGAAAGTACAATATAAATCCTTAATGCATCTTAATGATACGTCTATAAAAATATTCCATCAATAACTAAAGATGCGTCTCTATATAAAAAATTCAAGATTTCTGAAACTACGTCTCAAATTATACATTCACTTTCCATAACAATATTGATAACTGCTTCACCTTGATAACAATCAAGATCATTGAGATAGCTGTCATCTGTGATACCAATATCGTTTATCACATTGTCAATATCATCAGTTCTAAATATAACCTGCACAGGGTTTTAATTTGCTTGATTCAGTTGCATATTAGCTTTTGTTTTTAATGTACGCGCTCACGTGCCCTCGCGTCCAACTGTCACAACAAAGCCGTCGTGACGGCAGTTGACTGGTGAAAATCTATGAGAACATGTTTTCTTGATTTGCATCCACAATTTAAATACTTACTGGTACAGGAAAAGCCTTGGCGAAAGCGATTTATACCATTTGGTGCGACTATTTGGAATCTTGAACCAGTATTTGTGGTGTGCAGGAATTGATCGGATATCCATGCAATACATTTATTTTACTATACTTTTTGAACCACCTCCTGTTCAACCTATTGCAGTTTACTGCTCGACATAGGTCTTTTGAACGTGATAGATTAATGGAGATATAAATAAAATTCTATTGAGGAGAACTTACATATTGAAAAGTAACGGATTTCGTGAAAGTTACTAATGCACCAAAAAAGTTTACGTTCTCACCTTTCTTAACGAAAATGCAGCCCATAAGATTATTGCTCTTTTGCATTGTTCATTTTGTCTGACCTTGATTTTCATCTTTAAGCGCATACTAATTGAGCCCATATAGGGGTTTTATACAATTTGGTGCTTAAGTTGTATGCGACACGGCATGTAGAATTCATAATAATAAAAAAAGCCATTTCACCCTAATTAAGCTGTGGTTGAATGAACAATATATTAAAACTGTAAACAGTGTGGGTCGGCAATTTCTCACAATTATCAGATTCTGCGTATCTTTATACAGGCGTAAGTGAATTCCATACAATTACTGGACTTTCACACTAAGATCGCTTTCAATAGTTGTGCTCCGAGTAAAAGCTAGGGTCATATGTGTCGTGATGATTCCTACTTTGTTAATGTAACAACGCGTAAATGTTAGGACTGGGCCCATTGCATCCCTTTTTTATTTTTTTTAAATTCAGTCATGAACTGAGTCACAGTCATTAACAGTCATACGATTGTAGGTTTTAAAGCTGGCTTGAGAAAAAATAAGTTCACAGATTTTTTATGAGAATGAATAGTATTTCTTTTAAGTCAGACATATTATACTCGTATATAGCTTAAGAGGCTTAATTATAATTATGTTCCTGACTAAGAATAATAATGAATATGTTTAAATAGAAAATAACCATAAGGAAAAATTTGGCACCTTGATGGTTTTGCGAGTTTGTAATTATGTATTAACTCAGGTATTTCTCCGTTACAGAGTTTATTTTATATTACATTAAAAGTGATTATTTTTCATCTTACTCGAATTATAGTTAAACGATAGGTATAAATAATGTACTATAAATCCATGTCACATGATTACTATCTTAAATTGAAATTGGTGCGACAAAACATTATGAATATTAAATTTCACGCCCGAATGTCCTTTAAATAATTTATAACGCTGAGTAAATTTAGAATTTGCAAAGCAAATGACCAACGGTAACAATTTACCTTTCAAATAATTAATAGATATAAGTTTTATGGCTACTACATAATACTGATAGTTGTCTAATTATTTATAACCTGTGAAAGTGTTTGTCGTTGATACAATACATGGTCAATTAAAGAAAGTTTCATTAGCTCACATCGGACAACTAGGTTTGTATAACACCTGCGTAATTCAGGGTTGGTGTTATAAATACTATAATTTCAATATTTTTGTCGATAGTAACTTATGTTAAACAGAAATAAATATCAAAGTGTATCTTCACTACTTTGTTGTTACCAAGTTAAATAAAACTTTATTGGTCTTTTACTACGTGGCTTGTTTCCGCCTGATCGGATAGTCAAGCTGTGATTGACAGACATTCAATCGACAATGAACAAACTTAGGAGTTAAAATTTATAAGAAAAAAAACCTATTCTTTGACGTTACGTTACGAAATCTAAAGCAAAACATGAAGCCCAGATATTCGGAATAACAGATAAGAAAGAACTGTGTGCAGCTTTCATGTACTCATATGAAGGTGAAATGCTGAAGAAAAAGTAAAATGATGAATCATAGCAGAGGCCTTCTTACACAGCATAGATACAGATAAATGGGCTCATTACCACCACTAAAATAATGCAAATTGAAGGGATTTAAGAACTATAATCCTGCATACTCATAGCTAAAATTTATTTTCTCTCAACTATGTCCAACATAACGGTGGTTGCTTTATGCCCTAACTTTTTTATCCTTAAGTACACAGGACGGTCAGGACGTTCACTTTTTTATTCTCCATCAATGCTGCACTGCGCCGACACCCAGACAACAGATATTAGATCTGTTATACCAGGTAATTTTACTATGCTGCTATGCAATCGAGTATTTACCGTTGAGCATTTATTGATAACCCTAAGCTGTTGCTCCTTTCATTCACAGATCAAATGAAATGTTTAATTGAACGGCACGCCCGGCTTCCTTATCTGTACTCTTTCAATCGGTATCTCAGCTAATACATCCAAACGAGACAAAGGAATCAGCTAATTTGCTTGTCAGTACAAAATAATCAAATGTGATCTAGCACCATTTGGGTCCACAATGGAGTTGGCATTTCAATCTAAATTATACCTTATAGCTGTCCACATAAAACATACCGATATCATTTTGGACATGAGACACTGCCTACAGTAACTAATATGTGTAACAGTAGATATGAATTCAGTGTTGTAGACAATACGGTCACTTTTGAAGTGGCAAATAGTAATAAGACGGAAGAGTATCAAATGAGGACTAATTTGATGTTTGAGGTTGTACGGTGATCGCCCGAGGTGCAACTCATTATGAGTACTTTCGCTGGTTCCGTGACGTGCATTACTTGTTCTTTTATCGACGTCTGCTACATCTTAGGGCTGTTGCAGACTATAGCTGGACGAATAGCTATAAGCTACTATTTCATATATTTTCCTAATATCGGATGTGCTCGAATTTTACTTTCTACGAGTATCTATCAACCTATCGCAGTCCACTGCTGGACTTAGGTCTCCCCCATTTTGCGCCAGATAATCCCGGTCTTCCGCTTTTCTCACCCAGCCTTCACCAGCGACCTTTCGCAATTCGTCGGTCCATCGGGTATATCGGTCGGGTTACTACTACTAAGCGGTATGAACTTTAGGCGGCGAGTAGCCGATGGACGCTGACTGCTAGGGATCAATCCACGTGAAAATTACTAGGAGAAGTATAAGTTCAATGAATGTATTAGGCTATAATGAGCTAATTTAGCAAGATTAATAGAAGGTTAATCAGCTTTCATCTTTCGGGAACCGAGCTTACCCTCCTTGCAGCCTGACGGTGAGCCCAGCAAACTCTGGCAACTTGCTAATACGCACTGGACCGAGTTGCGGCACCGATTTCAAACCCAATTTATTTTTTAAATAAAAGTCTTTTAGAGTCCAACAGGCGAAGAAAGATAAATGATTCCCTAAAAAGCTAAAATTTTTCTAGGTAGAAAAAAGAGTGATGGGAATTTGATTGTTGGAATATTGTTCTTTTTTAATTAATTCTTAACTTACCAAAAAGAAACAATGATTTTTGGTTTTTTATTTGTGGTCTTGAAAAACGGATAGCAAATTTTATACAAGAATCTAATTATTTGATAAATAATTTGTATGCGTACAAAATTGGTTAACATTATTTTAATACTCAGTCATTTATTGCAATTTTTATTTATTATTATTTATGTACCCATTAGGGTTTTAGTTTGCGGAGGGCTTATCCGTAATGGCGACAAGTTCACACACGTCTGACCGACGAACCGTAATTTCCTGTCGGTAAATTAATATATTGAAACTGAAGAAAGCCATTGATAGTGGTTGACAGCGGTTGATTTCTCTAACAGATCATGTTTCTGCAATTTCATTTAAGGTACTGAATACAAAGATATGTGTATCGTATTCGTGAGTTGAGAGATCTTGTATGGAAACGTTTGATGCTCGATGGTTTCGGATTAATGATGTGGTGTCAATAACTTTCACGGAAAGCATTTTTGTGTTTTGAACTTTTGATGTATGTGCATTCTTACATTATGTTGAAAAGGTTGTATCAAGATTGATTATTGTCATATGCCATTAGTAAGTTCACTAACAGTTCTTTTGCCTAGAAACGAAAAAGTTTCTTAAGATTTAGTAATAAGGAACATTCTTATTACTAAAGCTAAATTAACTTTCCCGGTTAAAATTGTACATTTTTGTAGTACTTAGCATTTTTTTGAACAGTTTTCTATGCTTTTCCAAGTTAAATGTGAACAGGCAAATTACTTGACATTATGACCTAACATTTATAAACATACTAAATCAGCAAATGCACGATGATATTTTCTGGATATTTGGTGATTTTTAAATGTAGATTTGAATGATAATATTATACACTGGACACTTTGCTTAAGTCGCACAAAGCTTTGATAAAATTAATTTGAATTTTATTCAACTATAATTAAGGACAGGTGAAGGAAAAATAAGAAAATGTAAAGACATCCATGTAAAAGTAAATTTTAATGCAATGATGTCTTTTCAGATATGGAACATCTCATTCAATTTAGATTTCAACACAAATTTCCCTAATGCCGCTACATTGCCATTTCAAACTTTCCCATCTTACCATTTCTATTGTCTATTCATACTTCAAGGCGTCTTATTTTATCAATGAATAGAAGATGTATTTAGACATGAGTTTCCACAATGCGAAACGTTTTAGCGAAGTTGTATATAAGTTTAGTAATAATTGCTATAAATAAACAACATACTTCTTAATTGCTTCATGTTTATTGAATTGTACTTACATTTTAAAGTAGATCGTTAAGCCATTTTTTATAATGCTTACTAGTTTGGTAACGATTGATGTAAGATAACGCTTTATAAGTCATCTCCCCAACGACACCAGGCTAGTACCGTAGCGACCACTAGGCTAGTACTACAGCACTAGGCTGTAGTGTCGTTGAATCTCCCACACCAAAGTATGCGAAATTGATTCTCGTTGTCTGGGTTTTCTATTTAAAATAACGTTTACTAAAATATTTAAAAGTTGGATTGTATTTTTATTCCCATTCTTTCTTTAATCTTTAAAACGTTTGTTGTTAAAACATAAAATGCTATTTGGGGATGCTATTTCAAGCAACATAAACCATCATAGCTTTGATTCACAAATTGAGTATATTTTCTAATCGCGAACATAATGGTGTTCCACTTAAGCTATGAATGGCGTTTAAAATCAGTCTTTGATGTCCAATTTCCATTTGAGTCAAAGTTTTTGTTCAATACACTTCTTTGAACCTTAATGCCATTTTTTTCTGCTTATAGCCGTATACGTTACGTATATTATATGTATGTTTAATCTAAACACCAATTACTGTTTCCTTTTGTGATGCCGTGGCTTTGATCCGACCATAGCTTGCCGTTCATTATTTTGGGTCACTCAAAATAAGTCAAGAATTGCATCATTATAGTGTATTTGTAAAAAAATAACGTTCCTCTGTGAGCCATACTACCAAAATACCAAAACTTTTTGTTATTATTATTTTTCTTTATTTTATTATACTTTTACTATATTCAATGGGGATGAATAAGACAACGGTCAAGTGCGATTTGGACTTGCGCACATAGGGTGACACTAATTTGTTTATGTAAACCCACTTTCATGTAATTTTTAACTGTTTGTAATTGTTGTTATAGTGGCCATATACATACTTCATCTGTAAAAAATCAGCAGCTATCACGATTCAAAAGATCCTAGTGACAAATAGACAGACGATCCATTGTGTTTTGGTAACAGAGTTGTGTTCACCCTTTCCTTACGGAATCCTAAAAACAAAACACAGTTGGCTAACATATGTTCTCAATAGTATTGTCATAACGAAAGTAGCCAAAAGTACGCTCCCTTTCGGGAGGCGGTGAAAGCAGATCTTTAGTTTTACTCGCCTTTTGTGCACCGCTGATTTGTCTGTATATGGTATCGTATGGGCTTGCGACCCATGCCTTGCTGTGAACCAAGTCATGAAAGAATCGCTGATTTTTAAATAATGAGGCATTTATTAACTTGCTGTTTAAGTGTACAGGATGATCAGGACGCTCACCTGATGGTAAGTGATACGCCTGACCATGGCACAGCGGCATTGAAGGATACTAAAAACTGATAGACAGTTTTTTTCCCTATCAACTGCGCCCGTCTCCCGATACAATAGAAGTTAGGTCTCTTATACCCGGTAATTTCACTAGCTACAGTGCCCTTATCTGGCACTGCGGTGGTACCTACCTAGACCACCTAGTACTAGGTGAACAAACTAAAGTGTTGTATAGGTAGTGTAGCCAGGTCCGATTTGTTTGAAATCGGTCCATAGGGTCAAAAAAATGAGATTTAGGTATCATATCGACACGAAATTTTTAAAAAATAGGGTTTTCTAACTCTTGGTCATTTTCGATATGACCAGGTAAATTCTTTCGGATTATGAATTATAATTATTTAGCGTCTAAATCGGGACGCGTCCGCAGACCCCTGAAAATCGGGAATACCCGCGCAAATCGGGACACCTGGCAAACTAGGTATAGGTTCTCGTATATTGCATCTTATCACTTGCACCACCCACGCTGTATCACGACGTTTGTGACATTATGATATGCAAATACCGACGACATCGCATTAGTGCGAGCTTTCTATTGCCTCTAATGGCGCCGCTTATACCAATGCATCTTCATTCATCTCGATATTCACATTCTCACATTGGATTTGTTCGTTCACTTCTCATATTATTATTATGTTCGATACATTTTGATTTATCGATACGAATTGGGCAGGAAGATGGTGCAAACGACAATGAAATGATTCAATAGTTTTTAAGTTGTAATCTAACCGTTTTAGGTACAACAGTTTTGCTTTTTACGTCGATGATAATTTATCAATAACGAACGAATCAAACCTATTACTATACAATATTAAAAGGAACTTGAAGTTTCACAAGAGAAGGGTTTTTCAAAGTTGTGAACCGATTTTAGAGAAAAACTTCTCTTTATGGGCATTATTATGCAACACTAGCAACGTCTAACGGTTTCACAGGAGAAGATCCCGTTCTCGAATTCGGAGATATTTTGATATTATAATATTTGTGTTTTTGCAATATATAATCTACATAGGCATTTCATTAGTAGTAGTAGTAAAGTTTAATTAAAATCCAATAAGTATATATAGCCTTAAAGGGTTACAAAAGTACATCCATACCTTCTTCAAACTTTTGCGGTTTAGTATATGAATTTGGTAACCAGATAATCAACGACCGTGTACTGGTTCAATCAAACAGCTTAATAATCTAATGACGTCAAATGAATAATGTTTGGAAAAAAAAAGTTAGTATTCATATAATTAGAGCTAAAAGACCGAATTTATAATACACATTATTTGGTGCTCAAAGATTAAGAAAGAGAAGAACACACAAATATTAAACACGGTCTGAAATTCTGCCAAATTCATCGAAATACGTAGATATGTCTTATCTTTCAGAAGATTTATATATATTATATAATAATAATATCTGTAAATCTACTGAAAGATAAGACATATCTATTACTATATATACATTAGCTTCTATAATTAGAAGTAAATTTTAAGACGCATATTTCTCCCTAAGAAACGCTATAAGAATCAAGTGAGATTGTTATAAACATATTATGATCTTGTCTGACGAGTTAAAATTTTCGTATTCACGAAGGAAAGTCAAGAACTGGGTACTTTGGGAGCATCCTGGGCTATCAAGGAAGTTTGAGTTGTTGTTACCGTGGTTTTAAGAGTCACATATAAAGAAAAAGGAAAAGTACATTTATATTTTTATTGCAAAAACAGTGTAGTTTCAAAACTAGTTTGAGTATAAAGAAACTCGTATGGCATATAAAGATTTTGGAGTTTTCATTCACGAATAAACTTTAACCTATTGTGTTAACTAGATTTTTATTGTTCCAGTTACATTTTGCATGTCATTATTGACAGCAGAAGCAGGTGTAGAATACATGTGTACTAATGCAAGTACGTACTTCCTAATAATTCTTAAATTTTCGTAGCAATTTATTTTGGATTTCAAGAGATCCCTGTCTAAAACTTTTGGCATCCAAATCGATATCATCTTCTGGCGACGAAAGTTTCCTTTTTAATTACCTACATGAGATACGAGTAACTTTTTCATATGCAAGAATCAAATAAAAAGTATAAAGCAAGCCTCTGCCTTAAAAAAGATAAAGCGAAATTTATTGAAACGTACAAAGACAACCTGATTGTGCGGTACATCAAAATTATACATAGCTTGTCTCATTATCCTGCAGCCTACCCGTATAGGGTGTATAGGACTAAGTTGTCCATGCGGTCCCAATACGGATTGACCGACTTCATGCACAACCATTGAATCTTTTCGCAGGCGTGCGCAAGTTTCCTCACGTTTAGTTTTCTTTTACTGTAAGAGCGTCGGGTAAATGTACATGTAATTTTCAAATTCTGAAAACACACTGGTTCATGGCGGGATTCAAATCTGCACCCTCTAGGCCTAAAGGCAACAGTCCACACCAGGAGCCACCGACGCTCTAGAAAAATAAATATTAATAAATTATTAAAAGTTAGGGCACCAGGCACAAGCAGTGGCGTGCACAGAGATAATGAGTAGGGTATGCAAAGTGAGTGACACTAATCGCAAAGACAATAAATAATTTACATTTTTGTGGAATTGAGTGCTGTTGATGACAGCCGATCGCTTATGGTTTCAAACCTGTAGAGGAAAATTAGCGAATAAGTCGTAATTTAATATGTTGGCGATTTTCTGGACTGTCTGGACGCACAGGGTATGCACTGCTTATTTGCATATATAGAGTGCACGCCACTGGGCACAGGCATTATTTGCTTAAATGGTGGCCTCAATCACTGTATAAATGTTTTTATTAAGGAATAAACTTATTATTATTATATAAAAAACGTAAGTAGTTATTTTAATCGTAACTTATTAGGATCTCTAAGAAATATTTATATTTATACGGCAATTGCAAGTTTAGTTTTAATTAAACATACTCTTATGGTTATATCCGACATCAGAAGGCATTTATCAAGTTGCTAATTTTAAGGAAGTCATAAATATAGAGAATTTTAGCGTTCAGTCCATTGGCAGGCAGGAAACAAGATTGTGGATGTAACTGACGACTAGCGGAAAGTATGCTTTTCGTGCTGCTGGTCGACCAGGGAAGTATATAGAGTGTCTAACAATCTATCAGTAACCGATAACTGCTGATAGACATGACTTTTTTCAGAAGACAGTCTTCATTCCTCTCAGTAGACAACAACAGTCCGAACCAGTGTTAGAATCAAATTTGATTTTCATAAGTGTTCTTTATAGACCTAAATTGAATAAATATATTGTTGATTTTGACTAAAAGGCAAACCATGCAATGTTATTAAGTCCAAAATACAATGCAATCCATTTATACCAAATATCATTTGAGAAAAAAATTAAAAAATTGAATAATTTATTTGGTGTAAACAATTTCGCAGAGAAAATAAAAAGTCCAAGATGTTACAAAACAATTGTTCACAAATGTATTAGTATCGAGGTAAAACTTTAAGGATACACATAAATAAAAAATATAAATATCCACTGTCATTCACACAGCGCCATCTAGCCCCAAGTTAAGCGTGAAGCCTGTATTATGGGTACTAAACAACCAATAAACATACTTATATACATTTTTTTTTGTAAATACACATATATTATACACAGAAAACACCCAGACCATTACAAACAGACATGTTCATACACACAAATGTTAGTACTGCCCGGGAATCAAACTCTTGGTAGCAATTTCTAAATAGTGATAAGGCGATCATTAGCAATAAAATGTCTGTGCGTGAACGGTTTTTTTCACGATGTTTTCCTTCACCGTAAGAGCGTCGAATACACGTACATATAATTTCGAAAATTCGGAATCACATTGGTGCGTGGTAAGATTTGAATCTGCACCCTTCAGATCGGACGGCAACACACCAGCCACCGACGCTTTGTAACATAGGTAACCTAAATAGCCAACACAGCTATTCGAAGTAGAAATCTAATCAACCAGTTATGACAATCGCTACTTCACTATTGCACCGCAAATAAATATGTCGAGCATTAGAACACCGCGACGAGAAACTAATTCTTGTTAAGGAAGTGAACCTTTATTCCTACAATTGGTATGCTGTTCCTAGTTGTTCGAATAAAATATGCTATGTAGTTAAATACCATGCACTTTATAACACAAGGTGTGTCCCTAAGACATAATGGATTATTGGAAACTACCCGTTTAATCACCCGCTGGGATTTAAACAGTGTACATTTATTTATTTAAGGACAATCAACATGACAAACGATGATAACATTTACAATTATTTACTCATACGCTAGAGTGTCGGTGGCGCAATGGTGTGGACTGTTGCCCTCCTACCGGGAGGACTGTGGTTCAAATCCAGCCATGTACCAATGTGTTTTCGAATTTTCGAAAATATATGAACGTTATCCGACGCTCTTACGGTGAAGGAAAACATCGTGAGGAAACCTTCACGCACGTCTGCGAAGAGATTCAAAGATTGTGCGTTAAGTCGTCCAATCCGCACTGGGCCCGCGTGGATGACTAAGGCCTAATCACCCTATACGGGTAGACTCGTGCCCCTCGGTGGGGACGTATAATGAGCTGATGATGATGATGACTCATACGCTTAGATAAAAAATAAACTTACACAAGATTATCGATTTCGATACTATCTATAGGCCGATAGTAGATGCTTTTACTTTTGTCTTACTATCGATAGTCGACAATCGAGCGGTAACACTGACGATTAGTCATTCCGAAAAATAAATTATACTTTAAGTAAATTATAATTGACGCTTTAAAAAATTACAAATTATGTTATCATTACATTACTGAGGATTTTTTAAAAGTTTAATAGACAAAAGGTGATCTATGCAGTAGGAAAATCTGTTTAAATTTTAGAATCTCCCTGTATAAATGAATCGATGAATTGCTAGTTCTCGGTTTTGTCATACTCCATCAAAATTTATATAACGCAAAAATAAATATACAAAACATTTATAAATATAAAACGTTCATTAAAGAGAACGTATAAGAAGCTGTATTCAAGAATAAGCTCTTTACTTACCATATTCTCTAAATTATAATCAGTACTTCAATGAAAGGTGACCAAGTATCAATCTTGGCTTTGAACCCCCTGGTAGCTTTTCACGTCTTTGCAAAACGTTTCCAATCAGTAAGGAATAATAAGTTTTGCATACAAACAAACCTAGCGTGCATCGTAATTTTTGTTGTAAATATCAATATAAAGCACTTATTAATCTTTCATGTGTGTAATTTTTCTACAGATTCACGTCTGAATGGAAATGAATTTCTTTTCTATAATACTGACAATACAACATTCACTACTTGTAAGAGCAGGAAGTTAATTCCGGCTCGTAGATCTAAAAAGTATTGGCGGGAAACGTTGGTTGTAAGGCAACGCTTCCCAAACCAGAAAATAAGATTATATTAGGAGGAACCAAACTCCCTAGAAAGCCTCAAAGTCCCTCGCCGGGACGCTAGGTCGCTAGGGCCTTAGCCCAGCCTAACAATATATACATAATAGAGAGCTTGCTCCCGGAGGTCCCGGAGAGCAAGGGTTAGGAAGTTACGGTAGGTAGGGATTGAACCCGCTGCCAGTCGCGCAGGCTCACGCGACTGATCATAGTGACGGCGTAGGGTGTCATGGCCGCAGCGGGGTAGTGAGACTCAACACGGACGGTTGAAATCTGGTTTATTGTAAATTGTAAGAAGTTAATATACAGATAGTTGCTATGTACACATGTCAACGTATATCGCAGTGTGCCGTCGGTATTAGTTGCCCTCTCTGCACTCTGCGAGTTCATCGACCCAGGTCATGTCGTAATAGAAGTGTTGCTGAGGGCTGCAGAATGTTCGACGTAGCTTGAACATTACTGGTCAATAGTAAGGTTAACTGGAGTCAAAAGGGAAGTAATCTGGTACGATTTTGGATTCCTTACAGCTAAAACTTCATCAGGTTACATAAACAAACAGAATAGGAAACATAGCAACGGACTTATACAATACTTTGAAGTAATATTTTTGATCAATGAAACGACTAGGTATAATAAACCAAAATGACAATATATCGGTAATATTAAACAAGAAAATATGGAAGAATACAAAACAAACAAAAAAATATATTATAAAATGAGAATTCAGAACATTCAAAATGATGTCAGCGATAATATCCCTAAAGTATGGGGTGAGAAAATATAAAAGTGTGAATCGTCAAGTACTTTAAAGTGCAAATAAGGTTAGAAAGAAACGGTGAAAGGTACGTTACGTTTGTTATTATAAAAACAATCTCAGTTGAAATATTCAGCAAGATTGATTAAATTCTTATTACAGCATGTAAATCACGTAAACGCACAATTTAATATGAAAGTCCCTTAGTTGTTAATAATGAAAGTAAAAGCAGGCGAAGCTACAGCGAAACCATTCTACATTTCGATCGAGAGCCGAAATAGCGTCTAAATATTGAATACTTATATAAAACCATAAAGCAATTTTCTGGCGGTATTTTTACTGCTATCAAAGACCGTTTCATCTCAAACAATATCATATATAATCTCAATCATTTTATTTCATATAAAACATACTGTTGAGAAATAATGCGCCCATAATAATATGGTTGAGTATCATAATATCTTTTAATATGGCGATGCAGAATTTCTGTGTACTTTTCATATCGGTGTGACATTTCGAAAATTGCATCCGTAAAATTATCGCCGCGTGAAAATTGCATCAGTAAATTGACGTGCAATGACAAAGGCTTAACACAAGTACACTTATGAGTATTGAGAAATTGTGATTACTTACACTTGAATTGAACCGGTTTGTTTCATGTAATCCTAATTGATACAAAATACATGTCAGTGATATATATATATTATTTTATTTTACAAAGTGAACACAATGAATTGTAAATTTACTCGAAATTAGAGCATGAACTAAAATTAATGTAACATTCATATCTAATTGTAAATGAACTATTTAAGTTTGTATGAGAAATAAATTTCTCTAAACCTAACACAACGGTCAGAACGCTTACCTAATGGTAAGCGATACGCCTGACCATAACAGAGCGGCATTGAAGGATACCAAAAACTGATAAACAGTTGTTATTCTCCATCAATGCCGTACTGCGCCCGTCACCCGAAACAACAGTTGTTAGGTTAGGTTACACCCGGTAATTTTACTTACTACAAAGCCCTCATCCTGAAACACAAAAGTGCATAGCACTCTTATTTGACGGCGTATCGAGTCTATCACCAATTACATTTGTTTGTACTTGTTTAAACGTATTAGAATTACTAAGTAAATCACCAAATTATTGAGCCTTAATCGTTGAACTGTGACGAATCGAGACACAAAAAATCTATTGTTTCACGTCTGTTGGAGATGCAGTAAAAGACAAGGGTATAAGTAGGTAATTAAATAAGTGTGTGACGAAAAGATAGGTCCTATATTAAAGACTAAGGGATATAATTTAATCTTTTTAATTGTCATATACATAAAACATAAGTACATATATTATTTTTGTTTTTCACTTATTGTGGTGTCAACATTCATAAAAATAACTCGACATTAATCTTTCTGCCTTCAAAATTGAAAATATCACATTGAACAAATACTAAGAATACAACTGACATTTGTAAACCAAACGAACTAACGGTGAAGTAAAACGAAACTCACGTTAACAGATTCATCAAAGCACACATTTTAAAGTCCTGCCGCGAGGGCAAATAAATTTGTTCCCGTCAAACGATCGGACGAACAAAGGAGTTGCCGTCTTCACAGTTTTGACAAATAGCATGCACTTTATGGAAATGTCTCACGAACATTTTATGTACAGGACAATGGCGATTTCCGAAATGGTAGAGCGAATACGGAGTAAGTACATCCAACGAATGTGTGATAATTTATTGTTTATATGTCAGAGACCACCCACACTCTGTATTGATATGTACATTAAATTATACAATAATACTTGTGAAAACAATTATGTTTATGCTTTTCGTGTAGTTCCCGTTTTCATGGAAATTTCGTAAATAATATATTCTTTGTTTTATTCTGGCACGTTACCTAAATTGTTGTAAAGTTCCATCAAAATCCATTCTGACATTAGAATTTGAAGAAGTACCTAACAAACGTACCTACACACCACAGACATCAGAATATACATTAGACTGGACAAGCCGCCAAGTTTATAGGCAGTCCCAGTGTCGCAATTTCTTTTCGGTTCTTACCTGTGAAAAGTTATTATATTTCTTGGTAAAAAAGGAAATTTCTTCTAATATTCGTGCGTCTTGACTCGTCTCTCAGAGCGTAAACTGGTAGCCAGTGTATGCTCGTTGAGCTTACAGTTGTCGCACTTTAAACGCGGCTTGCCCCATCTCCTGTATTGGGAAATCTGTACTACACACTCACAAACTTTCGGCTTTTCAATTTAGTAAGCAAGTTAATTAAAAAGAAAACAACAGTTAAAGAATTACAGTTTCTTTTCAATTTTACAAACAATACATTTATTGCCATGTTTAACTAACTTTAATGGCTCAACGACCCAAAGTGAGTCTTGGCCTCCAACACGAGAGACTTCCACCGGTCTCTATCCTGCGCAACCTCTACCCAGTTTTCGATCCCAAGCTCACGCAGATCAGCTCATCCATTTCCCTCCAGCGATATCTGGGACATTATATCGCCATATTTAGGTTTCTCTATTTTGGATTTATGATTATCGAAGTAGATTCAATGTACAATTTACTTTTGTTCTTAGAACAATAAAAACAAAGCATAATCGATTCAAATTCGACATAAAAAGCTAAATAGGCATACCACAGACATCCGAATATACAATTAGACTGGACAAGCCGCCAAGTTTATAGGCAGTCCCAGTGTCGCAGTTTCTTTTCGGTTCTTACCTGTGAAAAGTTATTATATTTCTTGGTAAATTTACTGATCCTTGCGATGATGGCATGTTACAATTGCACAGGATGGCATTTTGGGAAAAACGGTAATTTCTTCTTATATTCGTGCGTCTTGACTCATCTCACAGAGCGTAAACTGGCAGCCATTGTATGCTCGTTGAGCTTACATTTGTCGCACTTAAAAACGCGGCTTGCCCTATCTCCTGTATTGGGAAATCTGTGAGGCATACCAAGGGCAATCATAAGACAAAACACCATCATCGATACCAACAACACATACTAATCGACTAGACATAAATATACTAGTATCTATTAGAATCTGTGATGTGCTACAAGTGACTAGTATGAAGCATTGCTATTGTTCCAATGCGCATAGAATACCGTGGGCCGTTAATGATGACAGGTGACGATCGCTGACAATGTTATGATGACCCTATAAGGATGGCCAATGTCAATGTCGGAACAGAAGGTGTGTGATAAATGATTATCATGCATAGCATAACACGGCGTTACCTTTTAGGTATTTTACAATCAATTACCAGATATTCATGTCACCCTTTTTAATGATTTTATATTATTATTTTTTTAATTTATTACAACCACAAAGATAAACACTGGACAAGCAACAATAAATAAGAGACAAACTTAAAGCTAAGTGTCACCTTACTTATAGTTGCCACGGCATGCAATGTGGACTGTAGTATTAAAATTAAACAATTTTAAAAATGTTAAATTTTAAAAAATTGAGTACAATTTGTAATTTCAATTTTTTTTTTTAATTTTTAATTTTTAATTTATATTCATCACTATTAGCTCATTATACGTCGAGGAGCACGAGCCTACCCGTGCAGGGTCTATAGACTTTTTTTATGAACTGACTACTGCTGTTGGCCGCAGATGGCCTTACAGCTTCACCGGGCAATTTGCGAGCACAGATGGCTCTCAGCCTTAAAATTTACACAACGAGCCTAAGGACGTCCCCGAACGTGACTCGAACCTCGGCTTAGGGCGTTGCGGGGAGGGTGAATAGGCATTAGACGTCCACGCGTGCCCAGTGCGAATTGATCGACTTCACTTGTGCGTGAATTTCTTCGTAGGCGTGCGTTTTCCTTTACCGTATGAGCGTCCGATAAACGTACATATAAAATCAGACATCAGAAAGCAGACAAATGTGAATAGGTAGGAGCAGTACGAGGATAGAAAAAATAGTTCAAAACAATGACTAACATGAAGGGAATGAACACGGGGCTTTTTAAAAGGTATCAAAGTTGTATACGTAGACTAGGATAGCCATATAAAGCTTACGACTTGATATCCGCGGTATATTTTAAATCGACGCGAAATCTGAAGTACTAACGTATAAATGAAATAAATAGTAAGATGAACGTATAAATAAACAAAATAGTAAGTTCCCATAATTAAAATGGCTAAGAAAGGAAATCGTTATAATATTGTTATATTATGTAAAAATAAATCACATAATTGGCTCCATTCAGCCCGAATAAAAATCGTTTTATAATGCCAAGCTGCATTATCGCGAGTGCCTAAGGTTGTCCAAAATTGTCGTGAAAACATTATCACACTAAACAGACATAGGTTTTTTTTCATAGGTAGTAATCAGTAAATTCAAAAACAAGTGGATTTTGGAAATTCCTTCAGATAAGGTTATGGACTGCAAAATTAAAAAACCAAATCCTTACATAAAAAGAGGCTAGACTGATTTTTTAATTTTGACCATAGAATTAACTTGAAACATTGTGGGTGAATCCAGAGGTGGGAATCATGCACTTATTTATAATATAAAGCCGTGCTTTAGTTTATTAGAGTTTTTATTACTCATGACAACATAAGAAAATATATTTCTATTACTTTTTATCAAGTCGCCAACCCTGCTAAGGATGTGCAGTCGCTAACAAAAGTCGTTTCCGGTTTTTAATTAAATAACAACCAATCATAAACCATGTTCGTAAGAGTTGCGATGAGCTAGTCGCCTGCAGCTGTAAATATTTTACGCTTGCAATGCAACGTTGCCGACAGCGCTATTACCTATTGGTATAGATTTGGAAAAGTCATTCGTTCATACACGATGCGTAAATGCCAGATTAGACAGCGCCCGTGACCGGAGGCATGGTTTAATTAATGCCACTTAAAGTGGTGTTGACGAATGAGGACTTATTGACAACAAGTTAATAGAAGATTCCACTCTTGTTTATTAAGCGTGTGGTTAAAGATAAAGTGCGATTTTAAACTTTACACCTCTAACGTAAAAAAAATAGATTGAAACATTTTCTTCGTGAAGGTACTTTTTTGTAAATACAACGAAGTCTCAACTTCCGACTTTTGTCCAGTATCAACAGGACGCCAGAGACAATTCGCTTTTGAGGACGATTGGCTAAGAACTGGGCCCGCGTGGACGACTAAGGCCTAATCACCCTTTACGGGTAGGCTCGTGTCCCTCGGTGAGGACGTTTAATGAGCTGATGATGATGATGATGATGGCTAAGAACAGTGAAGGTTTGAGTTCAAAATGTTTTTCATTCAACCTATTATAATTATTCAGGGGTATATCATTATTATTATTATCATATATCGTTTGATGAAGAAAGCGGAGGGTCGGGTTTATCTTGTGCAAAAAACGGAAGAAATAAGTCTAGCAGTGGACAACGACATATTGAAAAGAAGTAGAAAAGAAGACATCATTAGAAAATTATTATTATAATCTTTAAAATCGCAAGCCCTCTTTGCCTCCGTATGTGTTCCCCGGTCATTACCACCTGGCCGTCTTCCAGGCAAGAATGAATAGGCTGTTTCTAGGCAGGCATGATCCATCCTCGGCCGCATCATCACTTACCATCAGGTGAGATGGCGGTGAAATGTCTGCCTATAGAGGATAAAAAAAGTCCCAACAAAATATAATCTGTCCAAAAAGGAAACAATATCACAACTAAAGTGTTAACAAAACGCATTTCAATGAGAATTCATAATGAAACCTCCGTTTCGTTGTTACTAAGCACGGGCGTCCTTGCAAGCCGGCGCGCTGCGCGGGCGTAGGGTCGCTCCTATCCTCGTAAATGATTTATTTTAACGATATCTTTTTAACGCTTTATAAAAAGTATATTGCATAATATAATAATCATTTAGAATAATTTAAGTTCTTCTCTCTTCAAACTTCTTGCAATCCACTGCTGGAGAAAGGTTACTCCAAATTGCGCCAGATATTCCAACCCACCACTTTCCCCATCAGCCTCCACCAGCGACCTTCCACAAGTCATCGTTCCATATGAACGGAGGTCGTCCCACGTCCCAAGCCGCGGTCTCCAATTCTGAACTCTGTCACCTACTCGACGATCGATCATTGCAAAAGTTGCATAAACAATTAACTCCGTCGAGTACTCGATGATATTTAGTAAATTTGACAATAAAATAAATTGACGGTCAGCGGCAACCTTACATACGCGTAGGAGAATCCATAGATCGTGGCATTGTTCGCGAGTGCACGAAGGATAATGATATCGGTTGTTGCAAACTGCAATTAACTGCACCTTACATGGGCATTTAGGACCCCACACTTTAAACGGTGTTGCTCTGAAGACGCCGATTATCGGTAAATTTGAAGTGAATCAAGTACTTTTACTTCATATAGATATAGATTATAAATAAAGATACCTATAGATTTATATATGAATAGTTTTAGAGCTTACAAAATAAATATAACGAATCTTTTTAGACCGAATTGTCCTCAACCCCATATAACCTCGGAGGATTCCTCCGAGCGTATATATAACCCCTATTTCTATATAACTCTTGAAGCATTATTTTAAGAACTATTTTTAATCTATGTGTAAATGTCAGATTATTATTTTGACCATGCTGTGTATGCTATTTTGGATTACCATCTAGTGCTTTTGTTTTGTTGATTTATTATGGAACTAAGAGATTGTAATCTGTCTGCGTACCAAATTTAAATAAATAAATAAATATGGGTTGAATTTAAAATATTATACGTATGAAATGATGACGACCCATAATTCATTTAATTTTTATTCATAATTCATTTAATAATTCATAAACATGGGTAATTAAGGGTTGGTAAATGATTAAAGGAACTGCATGATTCGCCATAGGCATATGAACTTAAAAACTAAATAAAATTTATAAATTAATTAAAACGGTCAATAAATAATTACACAAAAAAGTCGTCCAAATTAATTTCATTATAATATAATCATTTTCATAAAATTAAATAATAACAAAAATATATTATATAAATTAAATGTCAAATTTTATTGAAATTCATAATATAAATTTGTTCTATTCCCATGTGGTGTAATGTTCGAGACGTCGGCTATAATACTAATAACTTACAGCTACTCTTATATACTAACTTAATACCTTTGTATGAGGAAGTCTGTCTACACACACTAGCTAGATGGTGCTTCTTCAAAAAGTTTTGACCAATACTACACTACAAATAACACTAGGTACAACATACTAGCCGTTATTCACACAAAATGCTAGCAACCAATTCTAGTCATTAACTATTTTGTCGTGTTGTGTCAGAAGTTTAAAATGTAATTGTCAACCATGATATTCTGCATATATAAAGTAGATACGCCATCCGTGCCTCAAAAACGAACCACCGAAGAGAGTCCAGTTTGTTTTCTTTTGCTTAGGTAAATCTACGCTCGTTCGAAATATGTGTATGTGTGCTGTCATTGCATTCGAAACACTTTTTTCGTGTGTTTTGTGAGCATATCACGAATCTATACTTTTTACATCACTGTTGCAAAAAACTTTAGAAAAAATCGGGTAGCAACTTCTCTCATTAAACTTTTCTTTATAAGCTACTGCTATTTCTAACTAGCCCATCAGACTAAAACATTATCTCCAATATATAAGAAAGTATCTGTAACATATCTGTTTCAATAAATATATTTCGAGTTTGAGATTAAAAACGAGGACTATCCAGCAGTAGAATGTAACGGACTGTTTATCTGAATCATTGAAATATTCAAGCAATATGATATATTTAAAAAAATTGCGTCACTAAACCGAATCCAATGTATTCGGAAAACTGGAGACAAAGCAACATCCTTAGTACCCAACGGCAAGAGTTTGTTCCGCTTTCGCAGGTTCGCGATCAACTATAGCCAATCGGCGTGAAATCGCCTAACATGTAGACTGAACAATAGACTGAATGGTGTATTTTCATGTTGGAAAAACCATAATTTTAACGCTGGCAAAAAAATATTGCATACACTCGACTAAAGTCCGACTTGTTATTTCGTTTTATCTTTTTTTGATAATTATTTTATAACACTGCCATGGCCAATCTTGTCAATTAGAAATTATAAATAACACACGGCACCATAAGCTGAGGCAGGGCCTATTCGACCACTGGCAGGGTCGCCATGCAATGTAGGGATCGGGAGACGGAATAAAATTTAGTATATTGAGTGCACTCCGAATATGACTTAAATCTCAAATGACTTACAACTACGCTTATGTCTATGTGTGAGGTAGGTAAGCTATACACACTACAAAGGGTTAACCTCTTAATGTTTTATATTATAAAAAATATATTTTCTTTCTATAAAAATGTACTCACCAAGTCCACAGATCAGATATGTAGCTGGTGGTTTGAGCACGGACCGCGCGTACGCCCTCGCACCGTTTCCAAGGCCGAGGCGCTCCGCGACCAGCAACACCCTGGCGACACGTACCCGGCATACCGAAGCTTCTGCAGTTGCAGCAGCTAAGGCTCCCGACCAGCATTTAGCGTTGGCGCTAAGAAACTCTGGGACAAATATCATGTGATTTTTTATTGATTGTGTTATTGCTGAACAGATTAAACGTTCTTCTTTTCCATTTAACCTATCGCAGTCCACAGCTGGACATAGGTCTCCCTCATTTTGCGCTCAAAATTCTTGTCGAGCCGTATTTGTCAGATAATTAATGGCGCTGTGTAAGAATTTACTAGCTGTTTCCCGCAGTTAAACATAACCTAAAGCGAGCAGCTCAGCGACGTGAAAAGATGGGTGTTTGGATATTACACCAACACTTCAATTTTTATTTATATGTAATATTTTGATAAAAAAATGGTTTCAAACCACCTTATGGCGTTAGAGATGTATTTTCGAAAAAGTATCCCTTTTTCATTCACAGACAATAAAGGGATACTTTTTCATTTTCAGACAATCAAGTGGTTGGTTTTCTTAGGTATTAATCAACTTAAAAGAAAATGAGCGGCTTTCATTAAACGAGGTCCAGATCATGGAGTATATGACATAATTAGTTACTAAATATCCATATTCAGGCGTTAAACTGGCAAACAATGGGAAATGGAGTTGGTACGAGAAATATCACTAAACAATGAAAGTGAGCTAATAAATAGAATATGTGAACAATCCTCGAAGTCTAACCTCGTAAAGTCTTTGGAATAACAACTCAGAAAAAAAATCAAGGCAATTAATACAGGATATTCTAAATATGGCACACTTAGATGTAGTAGAGTATGTGCACGGAAGCAATATTAATGTCTGAAGTTATTTTAATCGATGATAATGAAGGATAACGGTACAAACATAATGTGTTTCATGTTACGAAGTGAACAGGATGTTTAGGATACTCACCTGATGGTGAGTGATACGCCTGACCATGACAGTGCGGCATTGAAGAAGACTTAATACTGATAAACTGTTATTAATCTCCACCAATGCCGCACTGCGCCCGTCAATAGAGACAACAGATGTTAGGTCTCTTATACCCGGTTATTTCACTAGCTACATGCTCATCCCGAAACACAAAAGTGTGTTATTTTGCGGGATGATATAATGTGCTAGAGCACAGCGATGACTACCTAGACGACTCAGTATTGACTCTACCTACTAGTATGACACTATGATTAATTATAAATAAAAGAACAGTTCACTGTTGAACGTAAGGCAACCATCCCAGTGCACTGCTCAACATGCACAAACCTTTCGTCAGCCAATTTCAAGTCGCTACATTGAAATAAAGTGTGGTTGAAGTCACTGAGTTTTAAATGACTACATTTTACAACAAAAAATAAGGCCATACTATGTATGTAGCCAAATACATAGTTTGAATTTCTATTTAATTCAATATTAAGACCCTGTTTTATTTTTTAAATAAAACAATGCTCTACAATTCAAAAGTCACCTATTTTGACATAATTTTAAATTTTTCAACAAAGGTTCAATGACATAATTTTTAATACTTCAAAGTTCTTAAACTGTCTCTAAATTTTTAATACCTACAGTTTATGTATATTTATTATAACACTCACATAATGGGCTTTCACGGCAAGAAACAGTTTTCACAATTAATGATTGTTTGTCAATCAGATTTTGTTCGTTATCGACCACCTTTTATTAATTTCTTTTGCCAACCTGCACTGGGCCCGCGTGTAAGACTAAGGCCTATATACCCGTCACGGGTAGGCGCGTGCCCCTAGGTAGGGTTGTTTATAAGCAGATAATGATGATAATATCTCACAGTATCGCCCGGGAAACAGTCAACATGATATGCTGGGGCCACACTAACAGCTAACATTTAATGCCAACTAGCGCGATACTTATTGCGATATTTTAACACGTCAAAACTACGGACTTGTCTTGACAATATAGAAAAATGCAGACATTATTTTTTATGCAGTTTGACGACCCATTGCGGTTGAGAGGTCGACTACAACACCAAGGGTTCCGGGTTCGATTCCCGGGCAGTACAAATTTGTGTGCATGAACATGTCAGTTTGTAATGGTCTGGGTGTTTTCTATGTATAATATGTATGTAATTACAAAAAAATTATATTAGTATATTATCCGTTGTTTAGTACCATAATACAGGCTTACGCTTAACTTAGATGGCGCTTTGTGAATGTCAGTGGATATTTATTATTATAAGTTTGTTTTCAATTACAGACTTATATTAATTGAGGTTGTGCAGCCAAGTTCATTAGCAGTAAATCCCGTACAAAATGTTCCCAGCCAGGCCCATTACGTCCAGCCTAGCTTAATAAGTGGCTAGTTTTGAGTTAATTGAGTAACTGTTTTGCCGCTATAAGTTTTTAACATCGATAAAATAAATAACAACAAAATTGTTTTTAACTATAGTTTCTTTGTTAAATAGTTCCTTCAATGATCGTTAAAGAGTCATGGCAATCCTCGCTAATGATGGAGACAGCAGGTTATATGTAGGAAAAATTTTGGCACACACTGGTTTAAGGGCAGGAGTTCTCGCGCTTAGACAATAAATAAATAAAAAAATGAATAGTAAACAAACTTCGGTGGCTCAATGGTATGGACTGTTACCCTTCTACCAGGAGGGTTGAGGTTCAAATCCGGCCACGTTCAAATGTGTTTTCAAATTTCCGAAATTATATACAAATACAATACAAATACAAATACAAATATTTTATTTCAGTAACTTAATCTAAGTAACAAATTCCTTGTGGGAACTTCCCTTTAGGCGAAAATGCCTGTAGTGGGAAGAACCGCTCTTTTAACAATCAGTATCAAAATCAGCATTAGCATTCAAAAAATAAAACAAATACAATATATGTACGTTATCCGATTCTTTTACGGCGAGGGAAAAAATCGTGAGGAATCCTGCGCACGCCTGCGAAGAGATTAAAAGATTGTGCGTGAAGTCTTTCAACCCGTACTGAGCCCGCGTGGACGACTTAGGCCTAATCACCCTATACTGGTAGGCTCGTGCCCCTCGGTGGGGACGTTTAATGAACTGATGATGATGATGAGTAAAAAACCATAAATCATCTCATTCGTGGCAAATAAAGCTACCACCGGAATACACTTTAAACTGAGAAGGACTTGGCAAAAATACCAGTAAGGTTCATGAAATGAATGCAATATCCAAATTAATCATACATGTTTTCAAATTAATAATTTACTAAAGAATAAAAAAAACAAACTTTGAGATAAAACTATTTTGAATCTATCACCGGGAGAGTTTATTCTCCTGATAAGACCTACCTACTAGGGAAACATAAATTCGAGCATGTTTAAATAATCGGGTATAAAACAACACCTCTCATAAAGATCCCTTTCATACTGTTACAATTTGCACGGATCCTTGACCGGCGAAGCTCTTGGCATTTCGTTGTTTCGCAACGGTGCGCCCGCGTCCTGCGCACAACGGCATCATTGTTGCAACTCTTACCAAATCTGATACATTGAAGAACTGTAATAACATGATAAGGGGGATATCGCAGCAAGTTAACGAGATCCGTATGTGCCCGTCTGGGTCTTGAATTGAGATGTGAGAAAAATATTCTTTGAAAGGTAATGGAGCTTCTTTTTTTTAGGTAGGCAAAAATTAGACGAAGACGCATCTCTCTCTCTTGAACCTATCGCAGTGCACTGCTGGACATAAGTCTACACCATTAAGCGCCAGATATCTCGGTCCTCCGCTTTCCTCATCCAGCCTCCACCAGCAACCATTCGCAAATCGTCGATCCATCATGCCGGATGTACTATACTACGCTCGCCAAGACGCGGTCTCCATTCAAGAATTCCTCTGCTGCAACGGCCATCGGTTCTGCGATATACGTGACTTCAACTCGGTGTCCCAGCAAGCTATGTCGGAAACTTTAGTTCTCTTAAAGAAAAATAATTTATTTGTCTGAACATGTGTAACCATCAAGTGTAATACATAAAATAAATTCCAGCATGTCATACGTGAAGGTGTACCAATGCTTGTTCATACACTTATAATTAGTAATATAGTAAGTTTCATGCAGAATAATCAATCTCTTAAGTGTGTATTTTCATAAATCAATCATAAAACAATAAATTTAAAATATCTCTTTAAAAGAATTCTGACAAATCATAATATTTTTTTTTTACTTATAATTGTTTCATTTTAATTTTAAATTAATTTCATTGTAATCGTACAGTACCTTCTTCACGAAATTTAGCAATGAATTACATTCCCTTTTTACGAGACGATTACTGACACCTATCTTTACCTTCCTAGACTATTCTGTACCTAATCTACCACAGATTGAGATGATAACTAGGTTTTACCTTAATACAGAACATTTAACCAATACTTGATTATATAGACTCAATTTTACATCCATTAGTATTAATATCTAAACTTAAATACAGTTAACAATTTAATACAGTAAAGATGTCTTTATAAAAGCAAAGTGTATCTTAATTATTGGTATTACTTGTAATTTGAGTTGAAACCACTTGGTGTTTAATAAGGGCGCCAATTTAAACACTACGACGCAATCATAACTGGGATATTAAACATTAGCACTCTTGAAACCGCTTCATTGTACCCTAGACAGGACAACAACAACAAAATAAGTTACAGAACAACCAACAACTGAGTATAGTACTTTAAAATACGTGTAATAAGACCTATAATAGTTTAAACGTTAATGATGGAGAATCATTAACTGGCCAGACGGTTATGCTTCAGGAGAAAACTTGTCTGCACTATAAAGAGTAAATTACTGGAATAATACACTAAGTATTATGTAGATTAGAATTTTCCTGGCCGTAAATAAAGCGGTGGACAGTGGACTTAACGATTTGTAAAAGCTTGGTGCTTATTCAACTAGTTTCATGTTTTTTACACTTTAGGTGAAAGACATGAACTAGTTAAAGTTAGTTTTTCTATTAGGTGACGTGTGATGACGGTAGAAAAAGAATATAAATTGCCAACACCCAAACTCTTAAGAACCAGCTTAGGGACTAAACATTCAGAAAGGATGGAAATTAAGATATCTTCCAACTCAATATTCAAAATATATTTGTTCAATTAGATCTTATACAGATACTTTTGAATCGTCAATTGTTATTATTAGTTCGGAATAAGCAGGATCTTCGAGAAGAGCCGACAAGAAACTCAATAGTAACTCGTTTAAACTTTTTAATGATATTAAAAGTTTAAAAAGAATTACCCGTTCGATCGTTACTATTGACCCCTTTGGTGTTGCGGTAAAGATGTGGGCTGCAACACCAAGGGTTCGATCCCCGGGCAGTACAAACATTTGTGTGCATGAATAAGTCTGTTTTGTAATGGTCTGGGTATTTTTCCTTTGTATAATATGTATGTATTCAAAAAGAAAGGTATATAAGTATGTGTATGCGTTGTTTAGTATCCATAATATAGGCCTAATGCCTTAACTTGGGGCTAGATGGTGTGGATGTGTAAATGTGAGTGGATATATATTCAATTTATTTATACAATTTTACTGGACATTATATTAAATCAACATGAAATATTTTAAATATTCCCACCTCCATCTTTAGTAATTCTAAATAAGTGAGCGAAAGCTGTTGTCGTCTGCTTATCAGCGGATGTTTTATGAAGGGCATAATTGTAGAACGGCCTATTATAGAGTTCTGTCACAATTTAACACCCCTCGAGATTAACGTGACACATAAATTACTGTAGCTGACGGGACTATTTCACACCTCAAGGCCGTAATTATTCTATATTTCATGACAATAACGCTGTAAGCACTACGATTTTCCTCGCATCTACAATTCACAGTACAAAAGACGTTTTTCCAACTATTTTACCAAACATATAACTTGATGATTTATGTCAAGCAATGATAAATAACCGTTGAATCTTGCGTTAATCCCCTTTCGACCAAGAATAGATATAAAATTTTGATCTTTAATATATGCTTACATTACAAGTTCAGCCCTCTTTGCAAACTGCATGCTCGTGAAATTGTATGTGCTCTTAATATTATATAAATATGAATCTATATTTTAATTTTTATGTGTGTTACGTAACTTAAGCTACAGATTCCAGCGCACGAAAGCACATTTCGTGAATGCTATTTCTTTGCCAAAATTGTTAATTGAATAATCGTGTTCAGGCAATTAAAGCTTTGCAATATTGCAAATGAATATCACTACCGTTATAGTAGTAAATTTGAAGCAATTAAATATTTACATATATTTGAGAACGGAATTTGCATACTTTCGCACGGCTACGCTTTAAAGATTTTTTATAAACACATCATATTCACTGTGTTTAAATATCTTATATATAGAGCGTCGGTGACTGATTTGTGTGGCCAGGTCTGGCCTTCCGATCTGCAAGGAGCAGGTTCAAAACCCGTGAAGACTCCTACAATGAAGAAAAACATCGAAAAGAAACCTGCGAACGCCTGCGAAGAGATTCAAAGGTCGGCCAATCCTCACTGCGCCCGCGTGCGGAATAAGGCTCGTGCCCCTCGGTGGGATGTTTATGAGCCGATGATTATAATGACTTACAATAATATTGTCTATTATAAGTTGATGCTTATCACTAAGACGAATATTATCACAATTGAAATTGAAATTGAAATTGAAAAATGCTTTAATCAAATAAATCTTTATAGATATTTGAATCGTCAAAACATTACATAATTTTTTTATTAAATCTAATGACTCTAGCACCGGTTCGGAATGCTGCCATCCAACGAGAAGATCCCGGCAAGAAACTCGTGGGTTACTCTTTTCAATACTTGGTTTTACAGAGTTTGGTCAAATAACAAATTTATACAATTCAATTATATGCGTCTGCTCCTGGAACACAATGCAGGCAGACTAACACCACAAAATTTTGCCTGTAAATATTCATCTACTGTGTAATATCCTTTTTTCAACAAGGTAGTTTTAATTAAAGCTTTAAACTTATGCAAGGGCAAATCAACAATATTTTGTGGCACTTTATTAAAATACTTCATACAATTTCCGACAAAAGATTTCCCTACTTTGTGAAGACGAAGATTCGGAACAGCAAGTTTGTGTTAAAATTATGATGATCACTGTTTTGGTGAAAAGTGAAGTGTGGATATTCTTATGTACGTACATTATATTATCAAGAATATATTGCGATGCGACTGTCAATATATTTATATCTTTAAAAAGCTCCTTTAAAGAATCCCGTGGTCTAATGTTTATAAACATTAGTTATGTTTCAAACTTTTGAACTCTTTTTAGAAATTTGGTAAGTCATACTTTAACTCTGGTGTTATTTTGTCAAAACCTTACAAAGAAACAAATATTATATATTGTCATATTCCCGCTAAAACATAATCATTACAGCTGTTTTATAAAAGCAAGTCACGTTATGATGTACGCCTGTTGATGTCATCATACACACAACATATAGCTGTTGACCTCAAGTGATGTCATTGTCGACACAAGAATTTAACTTTAAAACTTGTCTGAACAAGATTTTAAGTGAACTTGATGTATTTTTTGCATGTTATGGTAAAATACTGGTTCTCAGTCGTAAACTATTCAACTCTATTCCGTTTATTGAAACATGTTATGATCATGGCAAAATATCCTAAATATTGATAGCCTTAAGTCATACCTAATGCCGAAAGTTTATTTACAGACAGGTGTTATTTGTTTTTATAACAAATAGTTAAATGAAATATATTAATTTGCTAGTAGAAAATAAACAAGGTATGGTTAAAAAAGGACGCTTTGTGATAAAAACATATAGCTTCGCCGTTCATATGACTAACTGGTGAAATCACTGCGTATGAGTATTAGCTTTGCTTCCGATGAATTTCCAGCTTTTTGCATATTATTTGACATCCTAGACTACGTTTCAAGGACAAAGGCTCTATATAAATAATAAGTTGTCTATACCGCACTAGACCATCACCACAATTCCAGATATTGTCCTGTAAAGTAGTGTTAAGTTAGTTTGTTGCAGAAATAGGTCACTATAGCTTTTCTTCACTGATGAGTCTGATGACACACAAATAAGAAACTAAGCGTTTAGATAATTACTTACTAATAAACAATCATTGGGTTCCTACAACATTTTTATAACTTACTCGTACTATCAAAGGATAAGAACTGGTAGTCTGTTTATTTATGACATAAACACAACATGAACTTTTAGACATCCATAAGAATGTTATATTGTTAAATTTAAGCCTATTTGAGCTTTCATAATAGCTAATCAACAGTACGCTTTATTCAACCATTGACACTGTAGAAACAATTAAAGCGTAACAGACTTTCCTGCTATCCATACAATGATATTTTTTTACATATCTTCACAAAATAAGTTTATGTTGCATCGCAAAAATACCGTAATCGTCTGGAAGATGATCACACGGGAACGCCCAACCGACCGTGAATACATGCATATGTATGTATCTACGGGCAAAGCTCTGCCGATTCTAAAGACGCCTTATACTGTTGCAAATACCGTGTACAACTGACAGATGTGCAAGCTTTAATACGCTTAGTAATTTCTATTTCTACTAGCTTTTGCGCGCGACTTGTTCCGCGTAGAATAATTAAACAATTGAACTTTTAACTAACACAACTTTAAGCCGCTACTTCGTTTTAAAGGTGAATTAAAACTGCGATAGTGCTCAAGCTATTTATTCAACTAAATGAAGTACAGGGCAATTTTGTTTTAAATAAAACAGTGATGATTAACATATTTATTTGAATAAGCATTAATACCATGTTTATGCACCACCACGCAAATAATAATAACTCTTTTTATCAAAAATAAATTCACTTGATCAACAACAATACTTCAAAACGAATCAACATATTTAAATTTACATCTTCATACAATCTATTATTATAAACGCTTCAACAATATGTTGCGGAATATTTGCTGGTATACAAAATAAACGATGTCAATAAAAAGTTATAAAACACAGTTTGTTTATATTCTAAACTGCAATGTGATACCGTAGTGAACGAAGCTTTAGCGGAATCGCGGTGATGTCACTCATTTTCACACAGTTCCGATGTTTTCTTGCTATATAACTTAGCGACTTGTTTGCAAAAGTAGCAGTTCTACGAATATTCTTTTGAAAGACTTGACATGTTGAAATGTTATATGATACGGCTATAGATTTTAGTTTTTATGACTTGTGTTCATGGACTTCGTACCATGGGTAAAGAAAATATTTTTTATGGAAGGAGTCCGATGACCCTAATATTCATGGCTGCTTACTCTCGAATACTAGGGTAAATACAATAAGTGAATTTAACAGTAAACTTTTGTAGGTATTTATACACTAAGATTCTGTAAAACAATAGCGGGCTTGCGTGCACCCCTACAGCTTATGATCTCGTGTAAAAATAATTTTTCAACTTTAGATTTATTTGACATATCCCTTAGACAATTCAAAATTGATGTATTTTACTATTAAAAGAATGTGTTGTGGTTTTGTATAACACTGCTCTTTGTATTTCTGTTATTTTGCGACATTCGCCCTTGTTAATTTAATTTATTTCGTACAATGAAGTTGGTTGCTTAGTGAATACTTGTTGTAATTACATTTCACAAAAAACATTAGTAATAAGCTTTTATCATGTAATTGTTATTTACTACAAATGAAAAGAAAAAACTACCAACCGCGGTCACCCCAACACGCCGTCCATTTTTAAGTTCACAGTTAAAAAGCTTTAAAAGGGTGTACTTTACAACGGTTCGGTTTTTACCGGCACACGTAAGAGCTTTTATCGGTAATGGAACTTTGTTGACGAGACCAATTGTTCGCTTACTTTCTTTCATCTATCGTGTACGTTGAATATTTCATCTGTTAAAGATTAATCCAGCTATGCAGACAGACAGACAAAGAATTCAAAGTTTAACTATGGAAATAGCAATAGACAAAATACAAGATCGTATGTTACGTAAAGCTAAATTGTGTTTCATGTAAATAATTATTATTAGCTAATAAGTAGGTGATAGCTTGGAAAACCTTCACTTCGGATAGAAAAGGCGAAACTGGAAGTGAAATTTCAATTGATATTCAGTTTTATTATTTATGACACGACGCTAAAAGTAAACTCTTGTCTACTCGGGAAAAATTATAAAATTAAAACTGATTTAATGATTCGGCCGTTTGTATTTATTATATGCATTTCCTGCTACCGAATTAAACTAAAGGAAATGAGATGAAACGAATGTGCGCATCGTTGTGTTAAACACGTTCTAATTTTAAACGGTGCGGCGCTTTCTTCGTGATATTTTTAATCTTTGACAGATTAATATTTTTCTCATGACGGTAAATTGCAACGACAGTAGGTTAGTGGTCGTTGGTAAATTGTGTTGAAACAAAAAAAAATGCCATTATCGTAGTAAAATCATCATTATTTGGCCGAAAAGTACAGAGAATCGCTAATTTGAACTTAAAAAATTGGAACTTTTGTTTTAAGTCTTATTGGGTCCGTTTATTCATATTTAATGCGACCCATTAACAATATTGCATATACTTTAGCAGGCAGAAGTGCAACTTTGGAAATCCTAACCAACAAAAAAGTGGAGTATATCCAGCAGCGGTCAGTGGACTTCGATAGACTGAAGAGAGAAGAGACAAATAAACATAATTTTCTCAACCTTATCCTTATTTCATATGATAAGAGGCGTTTAAACAATTTTAATACCTTCTTAATAAAATAGGCAATTTTATTATACTAACGATTCAGTTGGCGTTAATTAGTCGGCACCTTATTTCAATTTCCTTTCAAAGTAACTCTTTATGAGAGCCTAATCAAATGTACTTATACAAGCATCACGTTTGTAAGGTTTACCGCTATTAACAAACATTAAGCCAGCTTTCTTCTAATAGTGGATATCCGTTAATGAAATAATAACTAATCAACAGTGGAGTAGACTATAATTAAACAAAAATATATTTTCCGTTCTATACTGGTTAATTAGTTAAGGTGTTATGCGTATAAGTGTTATATTGGCAGATCTTACTTAGCAGTGTTATAGAATGGCAAGTAGAAAAGTTTAGTTGGATAAGAAAAAGTGTACCTTAGTAGGGCAATTATCTAATGGTAGTTTTTCGGCGTTTAAGTAGCTTATAGAAACGCCAAAAAATTTAAACATTTAATATACAAAAATGCTTGATCTGCTGAAAGAAGCGGCCAATAAAATTCAGAGCGGTAAGTAGTTATTCTATAACAAAAGAGACTTATATTATAAAAGCCGAGCAGTTCTAAAGGTACGGTTTAATATATAAATAATAAGACCTTGTAATAATAGGGTGCTTTTTTATTTCATGAAGAATATTAAATCTTTATTTTTTAATGTCAAAGTGATTCATAGAAATGTAATCGATATAGCATGTTTTGATATAGTAATAGCTTTTCATGTTAATGCTTTGAAAATATTGACAGGATATTCTTAGCAAGTGCTGAGTTAGACTTTGCAATAAATTTAAAAAACAAATTGAAACTTCCTTAAAAGAAAAACAGTTGGATAGCAAATCATGAAATAAATATCTACTGACATTCACACAGCGACATCTAGTCCCCAACTAACCATTTGACCTGTAATATTGTTATTAAACAACGGATAAACATACTTACTATGGTTTTTTAAATACATATTATACATATAAAACACCCAGACCAATACAAACAGTCATAAGAAGAAATCCTTTACGATAAACGTCGTCACTAATGTTCCGCGGTATAAGAAAATATTTACTGGAATACTATTTAAATTTCACCATCCTAGTACTTAGATCATACAATTCATTTAAAATAACTAAGGAAATCCTATTGCTCAATAGACCAAATCAATGTACACAAAATAGTGATGTGACACATAAATCAATTGAACATCGCTGTTGTCCAGTTGCACCACGCATTACATCTCGTTAAACTGAAATATCACTAAATAAAAGAGCGGTCCACTAAATAAGATTAAACTGGCTGATGTGACCCGAACAACAATATTTACAATGACCGCTTGATTGATATTTATGACGTTACGTAAAAGCCCTCCGTAGTTGAGAGTGATGTGTTAAATTTAGTATCGATTGTTTTTACATGTATCGGTGTTATTCCGGTACGGAAATATAGGAACTTTTTCAAGCTTTAAATTCTTAAAATTTAACGGCAGCATATACTGAGAGTGCGTATATTTTAACTTCATATACTTAAATGTATGACGTATGTTGCAAACCTTAAGTTTTGTGCTTTTACCTTAGTTTAACATTGTGGTGACAATAATTAGTAGTTCATTAATGTTAACTAACTCAATAAACTTTATTGTTACTCCTATTTAGTAGTCAGGAAATGTGATTCTTTCTATTTCTTTAACTATAAACGTTTGCCACTTTTATATACAAAATCTATTTTATAATAACATGAATAAATTATCTGCATTATATAAATTGCCTTAACATGTCCACAGAAGTACACGTTCGTGTTCTAGTATGCTACACTACACAAGTTTTACAAGGAAAATCGGGTGGGAGAGTATATCTTATCCAATCTCTTCCTGATATCACATATAAATATCCAATTTCTACCAATCTTCAAATGCATACAAACGTAATTATTAAATTAGTAAGTAACGTTAGAAAATTGACCTTAGACAATTGATTAGTAGTGTCTAACCATAGTTAGACACTACTAATTAATTGATCATAACATTAATTGATCGATAGAAACAGTTAAAGCAACTTTATCGATACAACATCGAAGTAATAAACTGAACATAGCCAACACTATTTTGTGTACACAATTTACGGTAAAATAAGTTTCGTTTTGTTTTAATGTCAATAAAGGCACAATAAATCGAATTTATCGATTTAATGGTTAGTTTTTGGCATACAATGGATGTGTTTGCGCAACTAGCGATCGGTTTGGTAATGTATGATGTAAGTCGCATGTTGGTTTTCGAGATCAAGATGTGAATGTGCGTAAAAGCCTATTAGATCAAAACGTTTGTTTACTTATAATGAGGTACCTACATATCTTGAACTGGGGGTTACCGCCATCTCTTAAAACAGTATTTCTATAATGATACGCTCCGCTCTGTCATGGCGTATCACTTACCATCAAGTGAGCGTCCTGACCGTCCTGTACGTTTAAAATGTTTTCTTTGATTTAATAAGTACAAAAGAGCGTCGGTGAATCATTGGTATGGACTGTTGCCTTCCGATCTGGAATGTGCGCACGTCTGCGAAGAGATTCAAAGGATGTGCGTGAAGTCGGCTTATCCGCACGGGGCCCGCGTGGGACGACTCCGATCTATACACTGTGTAAGGGTAGGCTCGTGCCCCTTTGTGGGAAATTATAATGAGCTGAGGATGATAACAATCAAATTGATAATTATTTAAAGAAATTAATATTTTTACATTGCCATCTCAGTACCTTCTTGACGGTGTCGTCTATGTACACAAAAGGAACAATTACAAACTTGCCATTCCAAATCTCAGATTGCATAAGGTCGGGAACTCATTGGAGGATTAAGCATTAAAATATTTAATAAGCTAGCACAAAATATAATTAATTTACCCCTGCATAGGTTTAAGTCTCATGTAAAATTAATTTTATTAAAAAAAAGCTTATTATAATATCAAAGTGTTCTGTAAGGACCTAAACTGAATATACACTTTTCATTTTCATTAACAATCACCAAAACATATTGTAATCAGACTTCAAATACTGAATAAGCGATGTTCATACATTTTTTTGGAAAAACATACCATATAATCATGCAACCTATCTGGTGTTAGTGACAACTATCATTTATACAAAATAATGTTTGTATATTATAACAATGAGCCTAAAAAAGGACCATAGTGCGGTTGCTTACTTGAGTGGTAAACAAAGCGACAGTATCCAGTATTTTTACTACCTGACGAATTATTTTCCACAGCTGAGCTGTGCGTCAGCTTTAAGTGTGGTAAATCTATGCTTCGACACGAATTGCTGGCTCGACTAGGCCGGATTCATAGAACCGAGTGTTATGTAAGTACCACCGCAGTGCCAGATACTATCCCGTGAAATAGGAGTGTTACTGATATGTAGAATTTTTTGAAGTTAGAGTCGAGTTAGGCCATCTAGATTCAGGAGCTTGGCTCTTCATGAAATCTGATAACTTTTTCAAAAAGCAAACCTTATGCGGTCGTTTCGGCATTTTACATGAAACGTTTTTGGTGGGATCTGATATTTAAAGACTGTGCAAGAAAGTGACTCGTATTTAGTATAATTTTTATGATATTTGGAATTTGCAAATGTGACCATAAGGTCACATTTATTTGGGTAGAAACCCAGTGTCACAGGAAATACGTACCTAATTGTGAATGCTCTTCAATTCACACTTTATGTCTACTCTAATTCTTTTTATCTCTAAGTCTTGGTATAGTACCTTATTGATTTATAGACATTAGTGCAGTGAAAGCAAACAGTCAATGAAAATTTATCAATGAACCATTATGAATGACCGTAGAAACCCGTATACATGTCTTTGCCATACCGTCGTACGGGGTTTGCATTCCTTCGGACAATTATATCAGCAAATGAAGAAGTTTCTCCGCCAATATGGTATAGGGCTTGTACAATTTCAAATAATGAACAGAGTTAGTAATATTGCCAATATGGTCAACTTGGGTGAGTTATTCCATCGAAATCGTTGTCACTTGCAGTTTCATTGTGGTTTCCGCATTCGATTTTATTATTTTTTTAAGATTAAGTAATTGAGGTTTCGAGAGTAGTAGAATTTCTTATCGACGTTCTTTTTCTACTATATGGGGGCAAATTTTGAATAAGAGTTTTTACTTATGTTACGCAGTAAACAGGATGGCCAGGACGCTCACAGAGTGGCATTGGAGGAGACCAACAACTGATAAACAATTATGATCCTCCATCAATGCCGCACTGCGCCCGTCACTCGAGACAACAAATGTTAGGTCTCTTATTATAACCGGTAATTTCACTAGCTACAGTGCCTTCATCCAAAAACACAAAAGTGTATAGCACTCTTATTTCACGGGAAATAAATAAACTGAGTACCGATGTCTAGCGCACAATGGTCTGGGCTACATGTGAACTGTGGAAGATATTTTCATTTGGATTTATGTAATGGGTAATGAAATTTATTAACTTCATTTAAGCAAACAAAACCTATTATTATTTATTTAGGTTCGTTAACAGTTGTTAACTATTACATGAGTACCTACTTAAAACTAAGAAATAACAATTCACGCTAAATGTACAACTAATAAAATACAAATACAACACGCAAATAATTAGCTATTGATTTTCAGTGTAGGTGTTAGATTTTTATATAACATTTATTATAAATACTTCAGTATTAACTTCAATGTATCAGTATTCAGCATCAATTACTTACCTTGTCGAATAAAAAATCCAATTGTTCTCTCCTATTTGAATACGTGTTAAGATATAACCATTGTTAGTAAAAGTATTTTAAAAGTGTATTTTACCATTATATAATACAGACACAATCCGTATTATGATCTTACAAGATATTATTACATGTTAAAACTTACACCGTTTTCTAACAACAACAACCCACATTCCCAAACTAAAACATGACGTGTAAAATTCGATACAAGTCCACAACAAGCTATCACTAACACTTCTAAATGCAAACACTTTACGCTACCTATCACCGCCATCTTTAAATTGAACAACGGATTATCCAAACTTAATTATACACGTATCAGATAATCCCAGCTTTAGAGTTTGTTTGTCAAACCGGGTCGCAAGTCATAACAAAGATATGCAGATATCGATAGACATAATGAGTGCTCGATAGACTGAAAGTATTTCCTTCTGATCATAATTGATATGGCTCACCGCAGTCCGATAGGGGGCAGAGGGTAAGAGTTATATAATATTATTGCTTCAACCGTTCGAGAACACGGCTGCTAAGATCGTCGAGCAGATTTATGACGTGTAGAAACAGGAGTTGCTATAATGGTATTCCGTTTATGAAAGCCCGTTGTGAACAAGGGATATAAAGTGATGATATAAGCTTAGGTTAGGCAATAATGCCATAATCACCTGGGTAACAGACGTTGAGACACTCCTTTCTCATGTTGTGCCGATAGTTTGTTTATTAGGTGCTGCCTGAAAGGCAAATGGAGATTTGTCATTTCTTTTATGGGCATGTTAGATTGTACTATCGGAAAGGTATTGTAATCTATCTTTATGTTGGTATGGAAGTAATAGTTGGTATAACATTATGTTGATTTAAGAGGTTTGATTGGAATGACGGTAAACTAAAAGTCGATATGGAATTTATTTTGATTCGTCTGAAAAAAAAACAAATCTTTTTAGCCCTTCATGTGACGTCACTTTTTGAAGGTTCGTTATCATCACCATTTCAGCCACTACTTGTGCTGTTTATTTACTTATATATTACGAACCATTAAGAGCGATCACAGTGTTCACGACAATGCCTTGCGCCCGTAACCTGAGACAACAAATGTTAGGTCTCTTTTACAGTAATTATACTAGCTACATTCATTCAATGTAACACTCCTATTTTAAACTACACTTACGACCTTACTCAAATAACAGAAGTTCATAACATTTCTACTTTACAGGACAAACAATAGAGTACTTAATCCTTACTCCAAAATTGTTCATCATCATCATCATCATCAGCTCATTAAACGTCCCCACCGAGGGGCACGAGCCTACCCGTATAGGGCGATAAGGCCTTAGTCGTCCACGCGGGCCCAGTGCGGATTGGACGACTTCACACACAACCTTCGAATCTCTTCGCAGGCGTGCATGAAGGTTTCCTCACGATGTTTTCCTTCACCGTAAGAGCGTCGGATAACGTACATATATTTTCAAAAATTCGAAAATACATTGGTACGTGTCGGGATTTGAACCTCAGCCCTCCCGGTAGGAAGGCGACAGTCCACACCACTGAGCCACCGACGCTCTTAAAAATAGTTGCTCGATATAAACCTCTTCAAACAACACCTATACAATCAGTTTACAGATATTAGTAATTTAACCCTCACCTCTTAGCCTTTAGCACAAAACACAGGTACCATAAAAATATTTGACGACCCATGTAGTTTAATAGTAGAAGGCGTCGGCTATTACACTAATGCTTAGTTTGGGGCCAGATGGCGCTGACTGATTGTCAGTGGATATTAATTATTATTTATTTATTAAATAATAATAAACTGACAATCATAAGTTTAAAAGGTGTCTAATTAGCCGTTAAATTCGACTACCGTAGCGTCCGTGTGTACCACCTAAGTAACACTGACGCCATTCCATCACACGAGTTACAAGTGCAAATAGCGATCAACCACGATTTGATAAGTCAATTCATGCTTTATTATAGGTACATACATACTTTAATGTATTGGCCGATCGCAGCTATTAGCTCATGATATATGGCGTCTGTCTCACCGATTGTAGATTAATCTGTTATGATATTAAACTTATTGGAAAGTTCGTGAACCGTTGAATCTGTATCAGTGATAGCTTAATGGAAGCCATTTGTTTTCCCGGGCCAAGTTAATGATGTAATTTTTTTAGTGTGTTCATCTAAAAATTAATTGGTTAAGACCAACATCAATTGTGGATTATTGAATCGCATACAAGTCATGGCGGTAAAGCGTGCTTATTGTACATATTAATTCAATTACGGTTTAAAATAGCAGTCACGTGATTTGTTATGTTTTAAATTAAATTATTATTGAAGTATTTGCCATATTCAACAATCCGGTTAGTAAGCTTCATTATCAAACAAAGTCGCTTTTTTTGTCCCTTTGTGCGCTTAAATCTTCAAAACTAAGTAACGGATATTGATGCGATTCTTTTAATGGATTGTGTGATTCAAGAGGAAAGTTTACATGTTTATATGTTTTTTTTATGTTATGTTTATTTTTTTTATAACATTCATCAAATAGTGGAGAAATACTGTTATGTTTGAGATTTCTAATGTAAAGTCGTCAATAATTTTTTTTTCGTTTACATTGTAAACGCAGGCTGAACCCTATACGATTTATCAAAATAATGTACTATGTAGTGTCCACATTAAAAGGTCAACAGAAAACTCCGCGATGGTATATGTCTATCTCTTATAAGTAATTAACAGAATAAGTATATTTTGTTATTAACTTTCTAAAACAAATAATGCCAAATTTTCGAAGCGATTTTAAGCAATACAGCATGAATCCTTATCCAATTAAATGCCTTAAATAAATTGTTGATTTAATATAGATATATATGGCTCTGTACAGCATATAAAATAATAATATAATAAAATAATAAAAACGTTTATTGACGTAAAAAGTTTTGACACCGTCTCCATTCCCAAATTAATAGATAAACTTTATCATATTGGTATACGTGATAAAGCTTTGGATATTTTGAGGGACTTTTTGTTAAACCGCACTCAACATGTTAAAATCGGTAATAATATTAGTGGAGAGGCTCCAGTTGTTATTGGGGTTCCGCAGGGAAGCACCCTTGGTCCAAGCCTTTTCTTGGTTTATATAAATGATCTATGTCAACTCAAACTAAGAAACGGTAAAATATTTAGTTACGCTGATGACACAGCACTGGTTTTTCATGGAAAAACGTGGGACGATGCTTGGAATAACGCAAGTGTGGGACTTAATATTGTTTATCAATGGTTAAGCTCAAACCGACTTACACTTAATCTTTCCAAAAGTAAATATATGCAGTTCTCTTTTTCGCACAGTCCTCCGCCTACCATAAACCTACAGGTCCACTCATGTTCTGCTCCTGGCGAAGATGATTGCACATGTACAACTCTACAAAGATCTTCAACTACCCAATACCTTGGAGTTGTAGTAGACGATAAGCTTAGTTGGCGGCCTCATATCGACCTGATTACGGCTAGGACCAGAAAACTAGTATGGATTTTTAAAAAGCTTAGGCACGTTGTGGGCTTTGTGCTTTTACGTGGGGTTTACTATGCATTGGTGCAATCTATCCTAAGCTATTGTATTGTAGTGTGGGGTGGAGCCTGTAAAACTGTCCTGATTAACCTGGAACGAGCACAGAGATCTCTTTTAAAGGTTATGACATTTAGTCCTTACAGATTCTCCACAAAATCATTGTACGCAAAGTGTAAAGTCCTCTCCATACGGCAGCTATATATATTGCAAATATTGCTAGAGCACATAAAATCACTCCATATACTGATTTCAATTACAGTAAAAAGCGTACTATTAAAAATGTGTGTACTCCTCTTAAATGTCGATCTGCCACTTCTAAGCGTCAGCTGTGTCACATGAGTGTTCATCTTTATAATAAAGTAAACAAAAACTTAATATTTATCCTATGTCTAAATACAAGGTTAAAGTTAGGGCTAGGGACTGGTTACTTGGGCTGGATTACCAGGAGACTGAATCTTTACTAAAAATTATTAATTAAATCAAGAATAGCGTATAAATTGAACTAAATAGGTACTATCAAAATAACATGTGCACATCATCATGTATACATACTAACACACAATCATACACACGTACATACATTAACACATTTACACACATGAACACATATCCTCATTTGAATACGAAAACATTCAAATTAATTGTACTTTTGCTCTGAAATGTTTATATACATCAGTTGTTTTGTTCTGTTTGGTTATATGTTCTAAATTAAGTTTAAGGTTACTGTACTGTATATAAGAAAACATAAAACTGTATCGAGTCATCTCCGGCGACTGGAAGCACTGACTTCTGTAACACGGGTTTGCATACCTAACATAGAAGACAGGGGTTTTCTCCCAATTTGTTAACTTTTTTATGTCAATAAACGTTTTTATTATATGATTTAAATGAATAGTTTCGAAGATATTACAGATTTAAAATTGCGGTACGTAACGTTTGCGCCGGTACTGGCCGACCGGGCAAGCGGGAGCGTGCCTTTTGTGAATATCACCATTGCACCCGTGCGAAGTATGGGCGAATCTCTCAACGAAATTAGATGACTGGAATCTACGCCTTTGCAGGTTTCCAGGGTATTTAATTGTTGACTAAATTAATTTTTAAATAACCTAAAGTCACCGACATCGTAAAGAATCAAAATGTTAAGTGTCACAGACGGCTTGAAAGAACATGCTGCCAAAACGTGTCGAAGTGGCGAACGTGTTCGGGTAAACGTACGTCTAAGACAGTCTTTGAAGTCTTCAGGCGTACGTCTGACGCCTTAGTAATGATGAAAATGTCTTGGGGGATGTATAGGAGAGTATAGACTATACTTAGAAGAAAGCATGACTTCTTCAGTCAAATAATGTTGGGTTATATTCCGTAATGTAGAAAGTTTATAATATGAAAAGGAACCTCCAGAATTGGTAGAAAAAACTTATGACAAAGCACAGATAATCTTTTTATTTTATAAGTAAACGAGAAGGAGGAAGCGTAGGTGGCTCAGTGGTGTAGACTGTTGCCTTCCGATCTGGAAGGTGCAGGTTCAAATCCCGCCACGTACCAATGTATTTTCGAAATTATATGTACGATGAAGGAAACATCGTGAGGAACCCTGCGCACGCCTGCGAAGAGATTCAAGGATGTGCGTGAAGTTGTCCAACCCGAACTGGGCCCGCGTGGACGACCAGGCCTATTCACCCTTTACGCGTAGGCTCGTGCCCCTCGATGGGGACGTACAATGAGCTGATGACGAAACGAGGAAATCGTATACCTTATGGTTATTGAGACTTTCACTTAAGAACACACGTAACTTTCAAGAAAACAAGTGCGGAACCGAATTTAAACTTCATATTTATTTATTTCATGCATTATGCGATTTACAACATAGGTATTAAGTATACACATAAACCCTGCAAGAGCACAGCAATAAAGTTAAATACATTGTTCTTAGAAGCTAATACTTATGAAACTATCACATATGTAGGAAGATTTCATTGAACTCCAATAATTTATTTCGTCACTTTTAACTATCAAATTCCAACAATCCCGATCATTAATATTGAAATACCATTCGCAAATTACACAACAGCCTTAATAAATTTAACAACAACAACTTGTGTTAATTTATCAGTATTACTGTCCCCTCAGATCTAGTACTTCAATATAATCCGATCCGTGTCGAAATTATCATTTAGAACAGGTTCAGTTTTCGTATCGAAATGCATTCAATTTGTCCGGCCATAGTTATTTGAGCGATAAAACTGTACCAAATCGTCGTAGTCACAGCTACGAACGCTGTGGTGTAATTCGAAAACAATTGACAATAAATTGTGACGAGAAATCTTATAAATAAGGCGCCCGACTTAATGAGTTTCATTGGACCACATTAATTTGTCGCTGAATCCTGTTTTGATAATGTGTTTTGCACACTTATTGTGAAAGTGTGACTGGTGTTTGAATTGGTAAATAAATGAACAAGGTATTAAGAGATAATTTAAGAGATAATAACTTAAATACTCAGATCCACTAATGAATATTATAAATAAATATCCTTTTACGTTCAAACAGCGCCATCGTGTATAATTAAATATTATTGACTAAAAAATAAAAACACGTATTTATTACTTGGGTTCATATAGTTTTGTGAATTATGCAAGAAATAAAAACTATTAACCAATAATATTTGACCAATTCGTTTTTTAAACATTACTTTTATTGGCGATAAATGTGGTGTAATGGTTGAGAAGTCGGCTATCAAAGCAAGGGTTCAATTCCCGGGTTGTGCAAACATTTGCATGCATGGACATGTTTGTTTGTATTGGTCTGGTTGTTTCTATGTGTGATTTATAGGATCAGGATCAGGATATGTTTCATTGTATTGTATTTTACATAAAACATCACGAGTAGAGTACTCGTAGATCTTCATATCGTTTAACACATATATAGGTAAACTTCACAGACTTTTACCAAGTCTGCAAAATAGTTAATCTCGCGGAATGACACGTCCCCAATCCGAGCTAATCTAGCCGGGCGACTAGTCTGCAGAAGTAATCGATATGTAGTCATTTACTAGTACCTACTAAAGTTGTACCAGCATTTACCCAACTCCAATTGGTTTATTCGAATATCTAATATTTTTTCTATCTTGGTTTCTTTCAGGGCTAATAGATGGCGTTAGATGTCTTTTCAAACGCGCTAGTATTATGTATTGGCAGTTTAAAACTTTTTTTAACAAAAAATAGGATACCTGATGATTAATATCGTCTAGCACTTTCTTTATAAGATTAAAGTGTTCCCTTCACATTGAGATTGAAGATCAGGTATTTTATAATGCCACTGGCTTAATTTACTAAAACAAAAATTGCTTGGTAGGAATAAAACTTTAAAAATTTTATACTAGTATTTAGATTCCTAACGTGACGATCTAGTACACCACATCCAGGGCCTCATTTTTATAATAACTGTATATGTGTAGATAGTACCTTACCAGATTAACATATACAAGTAAACATGTTGAAAATGTATCATGTTCTATCTTAATTGATAATAATAACGAATTCAGATATACAAAAAAAATGAATTATATTTATTAATGTTTATGTAAATACACAGAAAAACCTAAGAGATATTAAAAGACGCCAGTCCTGTTTTTCGGCAAGTTATTGACCTCACTGCAAACTTGTTTCAACCGATGCATACCTGAAACAAAAAATACCGTTCTTAAGTATAATGAAGTCTAATATTTTATTAGATAAGTTAAAGTTTTATAAAATATCTTTGTTATATTTTTGAATTAAGAGATTTCATTTTTAAAAATATTACCAGCCTGATACAAAAACCATTAATGCTCTTCAAATACTATGCTGTCTCTATAGCCGATTCCAGTAAAGTTTCACACAATGGGAGAGCCACAAAGCCAAAATTGCTATTCCCCATTTTTCTACAGCAAGTACTGCAACTAATCTTTGTTGCAGACATTTATGGGATTACTACGGATTGGAACGCGAACATAACTCAGTGCAGTTAACGATATTACGGGTTAAGTCGTAACGACACAATTAAATGAGACGTCTTTGACGAAGCTTACACGAAGACATGTTTCATTCTGATGAAATTGTATCACAGTTATTTTGTCCTGTGAAACACAAAAAAAGTTAATATTTCTTTCTTTCAAACAGTAAAAAACACAAATCCGCATTCACTCTCAGTCTTAAAATTGCATAAGCAAAATCAGCGGTATCCAGAACACAAAATTTGAACTTGTTAAGATAGTTCTTTATTAGGCATTTTTCATCACATTTTTTGTTTTTTTTTTTATTTATTAAAGTAAAGTTCATTATATACTATACGTCTAGGATTAAAAACGACTATTTAGAAAATAGTTATAATTATTCGCAAACTTTCGTTCTAAATTGAGTTGTGTAAATTTATTAAAAATATTTATCAATCCCGCAGAACCCCAGTTAAATTATAAAAGTCGGCTGAGTGCCTTTGACCTAATACCCGCTTAATTAACGCCTCCCTTAGCCCAGTCAACCATGTGAAGTGGAAGTTAATGAAGGTTCCGTACCTACTAAGCGTTTTTGTAAAATAATAAAAGGTATAATTAGCGATAACGATCAAAGCCAATGTAAAGACTGCTTTAGTTTGAGTTTTTTTTATTCGTGATAGACTTGCTCTTGAGCACAGACTATCCTAAGTTGCGTCTCTTCAACTTAGGATAGTCTGTGTTTTAAGATAGAGCGGGCTTGTATGTGGCCGGAAACATAGACGCAGGCAGGTCATTCCATTCATTTGCAGAACGTATAATGAAAGTAGACGCGAAATGGATAGTCCGAATGCGGGGAACGACAACTACAAAGGGATGACATTTTGCAGTACGCCAAACGCAGAGAGATCGAACCATATAAGTGAGGAACTGAAATTAAAAAAATATTTAAATGTTATTTATTATTTCATGCTTTCCGGTCAGGTCAAATCGAAGGCACAAAACTGAGACACGGGCTCATTTGAGTACATCCGTAATGTTATTTTTTTTTCAATCGGTTTATTTAAAAGTAATTTTGTGGACAAGAAAAGTTTTCCTTTCTAGAAAAGTATTGGGAAGGCCCAATTAAAGAAACGGATTGCTTTATTACATTACAATTTTACAGGTTTATTTTTCCTTCTCAGCACGTATCTCTAAAATGTACAAAAAAACCATTTAGCAAGTCTCATCCCCGCCACCGCTCATAGGCTCTCATCCTAAGTACTGTTAACAAGGACAAGTATACTTCGACCTCTCGTCACCGTCCTCATTCGATGGAGCTCTATCGACGAACCGCAATGTAAGAGGTCTGACTAAACTGGCCGGTCAAGAGGCACCTATCTGTCAAGCGCAGGTTTTGAAGTGAGTAATGCACGGAACCCCTGGAATTTTGCGGATTTGGAAAGGAACGTCGAAATGTTTGTTGGTACGTATACAGTACACCCCGTTTCAACTATAGGTGTAGATTAAGATTGACTTAGCGGAACGTAGTTTTTAATGGTGAGATTTGGTAAAAACATTTGCTTTATATTTAATTTGAAATTTAGTCGCAAAAGGAGAAATTTGAAAAAAAGTTCGAAAGGTATCTATTGTCTATATAGGTACAAGAAGTATTTAATGGGATAAAGATTAATGGCGTATTGGTTAAAATCGCTTCGAAATTTGTCTTTGTTTGTATTTGTAAAATGTTATTATGAGGTATCCATAAGAGATAAACATATGCCATCGCGGAGTTTTCTGTTGACCTTTTTTATTCTTTACAGTACTTAGTACATTATTTTAATAAATCTTGTAGGGTTCAGCCTGCGTTTGCAATGTAAACGGAAAGATTTAAATTATTTACGACATAATATTAGAAACCTCAAATATAACAGTATTTCTGCACTATTTAATGAATTTCATTACACATATAAACCTCCCTCCTCCTTGAATCACTCCATATATATATATATATATATATATATATATATATATATATATACTATGTAGCGATGTTATCACACAATGTTCGAGTTCTTGGTTAGATTATTCTAGCGTAGTACCTAAATCGTACCTATTTGAAAATACATTGTTAATAAGGTGTTCTGAACTCACACTGATTGAATACCATACATATTTATAATTATTATGGCAAAAACACGAAAGTACACCGAAACCGAAAGTTAGGCTACACCAAAACGGATAGCTTTATGAACCGTAAAATTAAATTTCACACAGCTCGTTCCCTTTCATTAGAGAATATGAAAATTAAAACAAGTCTACCACTTCTCGACGACTCACGTTAGCAAAACGATCTTCGACCTTATGGGTCTGTTTGTAAAGGATAAAATGCAATAAAATTATGTTTCAATGGAGCAGAAGTGCAAATCAGGGTAAGTGAAATTTGTGTCAACATCACTCACATTTGTGTCAAACTTCAGGATAAAGTAGGGTTGAAAAACAAACTACCTTCTTTTTGAATTGGACCTTACGAGTATGTTTTTTAAAGAATTACCTGCGTATAAAAAAAATGCGTTATTTCCATTGCAGCTCGTCTCATAGTTCTCAGTGCGTTTGTCGCGACCATTTATTCACCGAATGTCCGCTAACGTCTGTTGTACAGCTAACTTTGTTATTTAGTGCTGCGATGAATTGCCTCTGCAGTGTTTGGAAACGTCACTTGGAGTTAACTATAATTTTATTGCCCCTTTACTGCTTGTTTGCGAAACAATTTTGTTTGTCTTGAAAGTTCTGAACTGACTGACTTTCCAACTAACAACACTCACGAGGGCTCGTGAGTGTTGTTAGTTGGAATACATTTAACGCAATTAAAACATTAACGTTATTAATCCCTGTAAAAGATATCTCTCTTTTTCTTACTCTCTTTCTCTCTCTTTATTCAACCTCGCAGTCCACTGCTAAACCCAGATATCTCCCATTTTGCTACAGAAGTGACGATTTTAGTACCCATATCTAGCCGTGTCCCAGGCTAAAGAGACAACACAGAGATTCCATATAATTAATCAAAAAGTCTATTCTATGTGCAGCAGCAAGCTACAGGCTCCCTACAGCATGACTGTGAGATCAAGCAGTAAACGACCACATGGGCCTAGTGCAGAGTGGTGGGTATTTACGTCAACCTTTTTAAAAAAGTGGCCAATAAAAGGCTATAGTAGCACCCAAAATAAAGAGAGAACAAATTTATAATATTGGACTCTCTATACTTTGAATATTTGACAGATTATACATAGTATTATAGTATGAAAGTTACTTTTTCTGTCCCTATATCTCTATGCTTAAATCTTTGAAACTACGTGACAGATTTTAATGCGATTTTTTAAAATAGATGCCACCAAAAACATTCTGTAAAAAATCTAGCCAAGTGTCGATGGAGCTGCTTGATTATCTCTAAAAAGTAATGAAATCAAGACAAAGACGTGCCAAGTCTAAGGTTCCTTACTGCGATTACTTTATTATTATGGTTAATGTTGTGAGACTTGGCCGTTGAAGAGTACACAAGGATACAAAAGGCGCTTCAATGACACCATTGCACCAATCTGTCGTCAGAACGCTAGAAGCTACCTATTGACGATAAAATTTGCTACTTGGAAAACGGTGATTCAATAAACAGTCAATTGTAGGCTTGATTAAGGCAATAACGTATAAAAATGTTCAAGGGCCAAGTCACAGAACATTAAACATAATAATAAGTAATCGCAGTAAGGAACCTTAGACTTGGCACGTCTTTGTCTTGATTTCATTACTTTTTAGAGATAATCAAGCAGCTCCATCGAGACTTGGCTAGATGTTTTACAGAATGTTTTTGGTGGACTTCTTTTTGTAGGAACTTGAAGGAATATTGGAAGACCCATTGGGTGTAATGGTTGAGACGTCGGCTACTACACCAAGGGTTCCGGGTTCGATCCCCGGGCAGTACCTACAAATTTTGTGTGCATGAACATGTCTGTTTGTATTGGTCTAGCGCGCTCGACTTGGCGGGGGCACTACCGTGCCACCCATTTTACATCGGATGAAGCGGCCCACCATGTAGAATATATATTGTTTAAAGGCGGTATGTCGATCTCTTATAGTTTGGCTGGGTCTTTTGTATCTAAGCAGGGTCACCAGGTACTCCAGATCTTCGATTTAAGTTTTATAGTTTTCCTTTATGTAGCCATTAAATAATCTGTACCAATTTCAGCTCTCTAAGTTAATGGGAAGTACTAGTTCTATTTTGATGATCATGAGTGAGTGAGTGAGTGCGTGTCTATTTGTCGAAAATGCGAAACTTTGCTTTTGCTTAACGTCGGAACTAAATGACCTACAGACTTGAAAATTTGGATTTAAAGTATGTTATTATATCTTACTAGATGACGAAAATTTCAGCGCTCTGTTATTATCCAAAGGTTCTTAAATTGGAGCCTGAAATGTGGCGAAATAGATCCTGTAAGGATGAATATGTTATTTTTGAGGTTTGCGGCGGTACCGCCCGGGGTGATGGGAGCGTGCTTATTATCAGTATGCGAAGCCGGGGCGGTGCGCTAGTATTACATAAAAAGCGATCATAGGTCATTAAAAGCTTTTATACGAGTATGAAAAGCATTAACGTGGACGCTTCTGTCAATAGGGTAGGAATTAACGTTGACGTTTTCGGTCCAAAGTTGTTAACGCAATAGGAAGCTGGATCCTAAATCATAGTATTCAATATGACAGTCGCGTCTGGTATTGATTAAACGTAGCCAACATCCGTTTGACTAGTTTCAAAATGTACGGTGATGAAAATGTTAGTACTTATGTTGGAAAGGAAGGGAAAGATAGAAATCATTGATTGGATAATTAATATAACGAAGATTTAGAATTAGTAAAAATTCAAAACCTATGAAATATACTCGTTAAGAAAAATAATTTGCAGACATAATATAAGAAGGACGGTAAAACAAATAATGACAAGAAAGATTTAAACAAAATAAAGCAGAAAAAGCCATTTGCTAGGTGTGACTTGGTTGAACTGGACTGCCCTATTGATATAGTATATACTTTAAACAAAAAACTAATACTTATAAAATATACATAAATGAATCATTACTAATTATATTAAACTTCAAACTGATTCTTTGAAAGAGCGTCGGTGGCTCAATGGTGTGGACTGTCGCCTTCCTACCGGGAGGGCTGAGGTTCAAATGCCGACACGTACCAATGTGTTTTCAAATTTTGGAAAATATATGTACGTTATCCGACGCTCCTACGGTGAAGGAAAACATCGTGAGGAAACCTTCATGCACACCTGCGAAGAGATTCGAAGGTTGAGTGTGAAGTCGTCCAATGGGCCCGCGTGAACGACTAAGGCCTAATCACTCTATACGGGTAGGCTCGTGCCCCTCGGTGGGGACGTTAAATAAGCTGATGATGATGATGATTCTTCTAAAAATATACACGAATGAATATACCTACTTATCAATTACTTAAGATGTGGCTTCTCTCGCTAGTTATTATTGTTTGAAATAAATCATAGGATAGAAACATAAATCGATACATTTATTTTTTAAAAACAATTTTGAGGTGAAACCGTTAAGAATTATTTGTTTCACCTTACTAAGATCATTTGAAAGAAAGGGTCAAGGTTGTGGTGAGTAAAAAACATTGAAATTCAATAAATATAATACAATGGGTAAATGATATGAATAAAATATAGATATCAGAAAGGATCTCAATGATTTCGTATCATACAAAGAAACATTTAATGCTACTATAAAAGTGTATTTCCCCCGTAGACAAACTCTTTTGTTCGCTTTGCAACACTGAGCGATAGAACTTAGTGTTGTCACAATGGAACGAATTTTCAACATAAAAGTAGTAGCTTTGTTTTCACCGATCCGTTAAACTGTAAGAGAGCAGAAATGAAACGTTTCCAGGGAAATCGAACGGGAAAATTCAATAGGTATTTTCTCCGTGGTGGCGATTGGAAAATTCAAAAGCTCTACTGTTTTTATTTTATTGTCTGTCTCTATTCAACCTTTCACATATAGATGTTAGTTATAGAGATAGTTGTCTCCCATTGTGCGTTAGAAACGTCTCCAGTACACTTATTTGGCCTCCACCACAGACCATCGTTAGTCCAGACAGGAGTGTGTCAGAAGGCACGATCTTCACCCAAAACCTCGTCTACTCTAATGTTCTGGTACATACATGACCGGTTGCCAGAGCTACTTCTATATATTGATCCACCGAGCTATGTCGGTGAATTTAGTTCTCTTACGCTAAACTTATTTTCTGATTAATCCCTAAGAGACGCTTATTCCGCTTATATCTAGGGTTGCCACCAGTACTTTAATATAAAGTATTGTACGTAAATTAATGAAATTGTGCTCTATACTTTATAAGAATAATAAAGTACGTGAAAATATTTTATTTCGCATAATTTGATTTCTATTGAATGTAAGTAAATTTCTTCATACGAAGTTTATCGATTAATGTTCAGTAAAGTTACTAATTTTATACAAACTCCCATATTCAATAAAATATATATTTTAAAATATAAAACAAAAGAAAAGTATATTGTACTTTATATTTATACTGTGTACTTTTTTTACCTATAATATTTAATCCATGTACTTTAAAAGCAAAACAAAAGGTGGCAACCCTACTCATATCATGGCTAGCTCCATGTCTTGGTTTGGGTTCTAAGCCGTATGACCTTATTGGGGTCGGAATGTTTCACACCTGGAAAGAAGCACAAGATGGATTTATTGAGGATCACTTTTAAAAGGCTGAGGGAAGCCAATGAATGATTATAGCTTCCAGCCGATGAAAACAAATTTAATTTTAAAAAAGGTTCATTTTCCTGTCAACAATTGCATGTAACTTAAGTTGTTTGAACCCATATCACAAAACTATATAATTCAACCAAATAACACGTCTAAACTCAAATGTCAATCAAACGTATTTAGTTTTCTTTAACTTTTGCATATCTAACTTAATTGTTTTTAAGCATAGCTACGGACACTTTCATGAGGGGGTAGCTCAGTGGATGTCAGTTAAAGGTTTTCTGCAAAGCCTGCGTTTAGTCTAAAATTGCTTTCATAGCGATAATTGCTATGACTGACAGACTAAAAGCTAAAGCTAAAATCAATTTTACTCACCAAAAGTAAAGTATTTCATACGGTCTTTAATAAAGCAAACTGCGGAATAAGCAGTTGTTTGTAACTTTTGATTGGATTAATGCAGTTGATATTTTTTGTTTGGCTTTTTTTTTATAACATAGGGAGGCAAACGAGCATGCGGTTCACCTGATGGAAAGTGTCACCGCCGCCCATGGACATAATGGCTAATGCCAAGTTTGGGATTAAATGGCGCTGTGTGAATGTCAGTGGGTATTTATTTATGTAAAACTAGCTTTTGCCCGCGGCTTCGCTCGCATTAAATTCGGGATAACACGGTACTTTCATTTATCACATACATAGAATTTCCCCCCTCCAACTTTTAAAGTTGGAGGGAGGGAAATTCTATGTACCCGGAAACCTTTAGGTTTCGGGGTCAATTTCAGATTTTTTAGCAAAAAATATGTTATAGTGAGCTAACCTTAAAAGATAGACATATGCTGTCGCGGACTTTTTTGTAGACCTTTAAAATAAGAACAATACTCTCATACATGACTTTTGTGAAACTTTAACCGTTTACTCAGCGTACGCAGCGGAAGCTCCAAGTATGAAAAAATACCCCCGATTTTGAAACATTCTTCATTGCTGCTCCGCTTTTATTACTTGCAGCGTGATGATATATAGCCTATAGCCTTCCTCGATAAATAAGCTATCTAACACTGAAAGAATTTTCAAATCGAACAGCAGTAGTTCCGTGGAGCGCGTTCAAACAAACAAACACTTCAGCTTTATATATTAGTATAGATATGTTTCAATTTCCAAAAACTTCATAATTGTACGTATACCTTTTCTCAAATCCATAGAGCTTTATGCGAATGTCTGTGAATATTTACCCATCAAGATATACGATATTTTATATATACGATAAATACAATAGAAGTACATTACATAGGTAGCCAAACACGTGCCTTCGTTATACGTCTGTAAAGTTTTGATTAAACAAAAGCCGAACCCGTTGTAATAACGTTAGGGACGTGCGATCATCACGAGACTTTTAAAATTTTGTATGTACAATTTTTTGGTAGTACATAAATATACATTGCTAAAAATATAAATATGACCGTAGCTTTTCAACGATATAGTACCGTCATTTATCATTGTTTTAAATTAAAGCGCTAGAATTGTTTTATTACTTTAGTAAGGGATTTAAATAAATTAGAAAATGTGTATTTTTTTTAATTATATTTTATAATAAGATAGTTCGTTTGTATATTTTTTAATAATTAGTTTCTGGAATAAATAAAAAATATAATATTGTGCGATCGTAAAAGATTGCAAAAAAGAAGTTTATTATTATTCTTAACGCATTCTTATTTTTAAGTTTGAGCTACTTTTTTTGCATCTGATAATGACGATAGTTTGCGGTATATAAATATCAAAGTAATCGTTTCAGATTTTTGAACGTATTTTACATTTCAATTCACATAACATAGCACAACTCTCTCACCGTGATTAAATTATAAGGACGTTGTTATAAAATCACACATAATTTCCTAACTACTCGTAAATACATTTACAAAGCCCAACATAAACAAATCGCTAATAAATTTCAACCTGCACAAACCGGCCTGCCCAATCCGACTTGCAAAACTGTATCATTAAGTATTCAAGACAAAACCCTTATCACTCTATTAACGCGTCGTTCTAGAACTTTCCCCAAAATGTTCGCAATATATTTAAACGTTGTGCTGCACTTAGATGCATTGATAACCAGCAGTGAGCGACCGGGGGTCGGCACGCGAGACATCGCGTCAAGTTACGGAGCCCTAAGTAGCTGTTAGCCACGCAAAGCCTTACCTGCAATTACTTAGTCTACAATTTATAACTGTTAAATAAAACTTTATACAAGTTTAGACTTATTTGCGATAAAACATAGCATACTATAGTGGTTTCGCTTATCAAGGACTCAATTGTACTAAATTACTTAATATAATATATATTTAATTAACATACATATGTGGTATACCAGTAAAACCTCAATTTCTTCCTCAACCTCAATTCCCAACCTCAAAATAAAATTTTTATTAATCTTGGCACGCCTATCTATCGAGTCTAGAGCTTCCAGCAGATACTTGGCTAATCCATGCCAAAAATGAGAACAATATTTGAATATTATATTAGCGCATTTTAAAATTAACGGTATTGGGGCCCTGTTTATAACCATAGATATCGGCTCTCATTCCTCAATAGAGTGAACCATAAATGTTTTTACCTGATTAAAAAGATCGTAATAACTTTCATCACAGCCACGGGCTAGCGTATTGTCTAATAACCCAAAATACGAATTACCGTGCACAAAGCCTCGTAATGTGTTGCTGTAACACTTAGTAAGGAAATTTTCATTGAGCATTATAAAAGTGTTTGTGTTGCGTGTGATTATCATTGAAACAGCCCTGAGGTGCGACAGAGAAAGGTTTAACATCGAAAGTTCCGTTTGGGACGTGTGATGTAATGTAACGTTTGCTTATAAAAATTAGCAGTAATCAGCCTTTTTGGAGTTCCTAAAGGGTAAGGCTCCTAAAGGAGAGTACTAAAGGGTACAAACGGGATATATACGTATATAAGATTTTGATCAGCAATCCACCAGTTTCTTGAAAGATTTTCCTTGGTGGATACACTTCAAACGGATGGAGAAACTGTAGGTAAAATCTACATACTCGTACATACGCATGAAAAACATAGCTCTCCTAAGACAGTCGGACAAATATGTAAAATTTTCCGGGTTTTCAAGACAAAGGGTATACACTACTTTGCATATGGAGTAAACACCGCTTGCTGAATGTACTTGCAAGATCATGGTAGACCAACACCAACCGATCTCGCACGACACACGTAAACACAGGCGCGCAGGAAACACTAAAATTACAAAGCTCATTACAAGTCAACAATTAGTTCCCACTGAAATTGCAACGACAGAGGCACACTTAATGATGTCACAGTTCGCCCGATTGCATGCAATTATGCAGTGGTTGCAATTTATAGTGATAGACCTTCGGGCGGATCGTGACTCGGCGCACTTTCTATCATAGGGTATATCCTCGACTCGGAGTCTTGGTAATTTTTCGCGAAATTGTTGTGTTATATAAACGGTGTTGTCTTAGAAAATGTGTTGGAACGACCAACGAGTCTATTCAGCCGTTTTTCTTAAATTGGCTCGCTGATTGAGATCTTGTAGCGGGCTCGGCACGGTGGGAAGGTTGGTTGAAATGTCGGCTTAGAACCGATCCAGTTCATTTCATTTTTTATTTCATAGGTAAGTAAAGAGTAGAATTTACCTGATGATATGTGATACTTTGACCTAACACATATATACACTACGAGTGTTCATAGAATACATGCACTAACGTAGCTTTTTGTTTTTTATGAGAATAAATGTCTTCAAACCTAATTACTAAGCCATGAATTTCCTGGGACCATTTATAGTACGGAAAACTTTAAACTTGCGACAAAAACTCAAATGAATTTTCACCCAGACAAAATCCGCGACAAATTTAATTAAGCGTGAAATTGCGGGGTGAAGTCTGCCTCCTTAATAACCCCTAGAGGGGTGAATACAATGAAAAATCTGTATTATATAACCCCAATTGTACATACATCCATAGATCACCGTTTAAAATGTAATTACGAAGCCCACAAATTGCTTTCCTTTCTTTTTCTTTGCTCCCAATTAACTGACTCTTATTAAAGTTAACAAGGTCTACAACGCACATAAATATACATTGAAATTTTCCCTAAACATCGGATGGCTGATGACCTGTCAAGGTGGCGGGTAGCAGATGGATGTCAACTGCTAGGGATCGGCCCGTGTGGAAAACATTTAGGGGAGGCCTTCGTTCAGCAGTGAATATGATGATTCTAAAAAAACATTTGATCTCAATAACACAGTCCTACCGGCCCGTGGCGGTAGGAGCTAGGAAATCCAGAAGTATTCTATACTAATGTTCCTATTATAAAGCTGCAGAGTTTGTTTGAACGAAAGGGAACGGCGGAACAGCCTAGTTTAAGAAATATAGCCCAAATATACATAACTAAAAAGCTGTTTTGTTTTCAGTTTGGGATTAAAATTAAGTCGGCAGTATATCGATCGATCTAAGTGAGTCAATTAAGCCATAATAGTATGTAGAAAGGTGTCGAGGCGTGGGGCGTCTTGGAGAGTGCGCCCGGCGCCGATGTTCGCAGAGCCGGTTGCTGACCGCACGAATAGCTGCTGGGCCCTAAGTTAACGACTAATATCGACTATTTTAAGGAGTTTGTTAATGCATTACTCCCATCTTTATGAAATATCTGTTATTCGTCGATCTATCACTTATGAATCACAATGTCATTCTAAGTAGTCTATGCTGCTCACAAACTCACATTACAAATGTATGGCCCATCACAAACAACCCGATAATGATTCTCCAACGCATTTACAATAACTATAGAGGTTTCCTAGTAAGCTGAAGTTTAGGTAAAAATAATTCGACTACATAAACATTGGAAGGGTCTGCGGTAGAAATCAATAATTCAAATTCAAAAAATAGTATGGACAAAGAAACAAGCCAATGTAGTTCACCAGGATCAAATACTTTTTTTAAAGTTCAATATTGGCCACTGTTTCACAGGGTTTGTGGGTTGTTGGAACTCTAATGCACGCTTCATTTAAATGGGTGGGTAGATCGCATAAGATTATAATGAGTGGGCTTGTGATTTTATAAAAAGGAACTTTTGTTTGTACATTATTTATATTTATATTATTTAAGCCCAAAATTTATTAATATGATGAGCCCACAAGATAAGATACCAGCTGCTTTTACTATGCATCCTGGGAGATCATTTTCTTTCTCATGACAGATATAGCAGGTAGGTATCACGAGGGCTGCAGGATGTTAAAAGTACCAAATTGGTTCAATATTACCGGAGAAGCCAATAAAATCTCTCTTAAGACTTTTAATTAGCGTTGCTATATCACACCAAAAAACGTGAAGCAAAGGAGCTGTGTGATACCACTCGCAATGCAATTTGTTACTGCAATAGCAATACAATAGAAACACATAATCAAATGATTACTGCTTCGTCATCCGAATATTTACCCTTGTATGAAATATTGCGTGCACTAATCTTCACACACAAGCGGGCATCAAATCTAGCAAGCCCCCCAAAGTTTAAGCCGTAAAGGCGTATTTGGGTATAACAACGGTAACATATGTATATCAATTTTTTTTTAGCTAAATACATACAATATTAAGATAGTAAAACACCCGACCATTACAACAGACATGTCAAGCACACAAAGTTGTACTGCCCTCGGGATCGAACCGGACCGCTTGTGTTGCAAGCCGGCCTCCGCTCAACCGCAGAACAATGTGGTCTACATAGCTCGATTCTTGTTACGATTCATTATGAAAAATAATCATTACGATCCTTTATTTTGTAATATATGTGATGAGTTTCTCTGTTTTCTAATACGAAAAATTTTATACAAGCCAACTGACATCATTGCTAACAGGCGAGACGATCTTGGAAGAAGTTTCACACAAACAATTCGCACAAAAGATTCACACAGTCAAGAATGTTTGTTTACCTGGGGCACACTAAGAGAAATCATTAATTAACGCGTTGTGATGTGATCGTCAGTCCAGGTGTAAGACACGCCATAGATAACGCGGTAATTTTAACGGCATTACAGGACGCCGTTTGGTTTGGCGGCGGATATCAAGACTGTCGAGCAATCTCTAGGAAAGTATAAAGAGTCATAAATATTACTCGTCATAAGTTCACAAGTGGGGGCCACCCGGGTACTGTTGTTGGTCAGGGCGCTTGGCTCGTTTAATTTATAATTATCCCAGATTCGATATAACGTTGATGGGGGGTTAGATGATGGGTTATAAGTGTGGCTAGCATTGAAACATATAACTTATTGAATATCTTTAGTTAAATATTTACCTTGAGGAATGCATCTTGCGAGAAGTTATCTTTACGTATCAGTTCAGTGTGTCGAAATCTAAAGTGATCTTGATTGCGGATTGTTTCTATTAGTTCTTTCTTATGTTGCAGTTTATCTCGTCCTGTTCGTCTTGTATTAACCGTTATCGTTCATTTTGCCTTTAACTCAATATGTATACAAGATATTTATTTTTTTGTTGATTGTGATGCTAATTTTTATTGCAATAGAATCGTTTTTCTTCCTATATTTCATCATTTGTATAGACTGACGGGTAGTTTATGGCTTCTGAGTAATCTCACGACATTTTCACTATCAGGTGATTCGTGCGGATAGCGTAGATGATTGATGGTTTTATTAATTGGCGTAGATGCATGACGATTGCTGAGTTTTTGCGTGGTACACCATCTCTTGCTTAATTGTGGATTTGATAGCGCTAATTAATGCTGTGAATAAAGACTTATTTGTTTTTCATTATTGAATTTTCTTTAAAACTGACTGTTGATTGGAGAAGAAATAAAGGATCGGCAGTAAAGAGGCAGCGTTTTATTTGGGTCGCTCATTAATTTGGGTTTTGTAATTAATTCGTTCCTTATTCTCTCACTCATTCTTAGCATCTTATTAACATTTAATGGCGAGTTCAATACACAACCACAAACAACTGATGAGGGCCTGATTAAGTAGGTAGTTGGTTAGCAATTAACTTGGTACTGGAAGTCTGTTGCGTGGATTCATGAGGGATGGCCTTTGATGGTAGGCATAGCTCTTAGAGCTGAATTTGTGATGATTATAGATATCAGGAATAAGAATCTAAAGATGGAGTAAGCTCAAATTTAAACTAGGTGCGATATAGTGAACTTGGGCGCACTATCGTGCGGTAGCGAACACCGGGCGTGCGAATTCGGTCGGGCCGCACTCAGGCGAGCGCACTTTTCTACAATTTATGCTTAATTGACTCACTAGATGATCGATATACTGGCAGCGAGTTATTTTAATACCAAACTGAAAACAAAACAGCTTTTTAGTTATGTATGAATTTGGGTATATTGTGTCTTTAAAATAGGCTGTTCGGCGGTTCCTTTCGTTCAAAAACTTGCAGCTTTTTAAAAGGACGAGTCTAGAATATTCGATTTCCTAGCTTACCACGGGAGGTAGGACGTTGTTATTGAGATCCAATGTTTTTTTAGAATCTCATTATTCACTGCTGACGGAGGCCTTCCCTATGTTTCACACGGCCGTGCCCTAGAGTTGCATCCATGCTGGCTCCCGCCACTTGGAAGAGTATCAGCATCCGATTTTAGGATGCTTCAACTGTATTTATGGTGGTTGTTCTTTGTATATATTGTAATAAAAGTCGTTTAATTGGGAGCAAGAAAAAGAAAGGAAAGCAATGTGGCTTCTAATTAATTTATAAACGGTGATCTATGGAGTATGTTGCAATTGGGTTATATAATAACAGATTTTTCATTGATTCCCCCTCTAGGGGTTTATGATGAGGCGATTACCGCAATTTACGCTTAATTAATTTGTCGCGGATTTGTTGGGATTAAATTTCGAATTGAGTTTTTTGTTCGCGCAAGTTTTGAAGTTTTCGTACTAGTATGCGTCCAGAAAGTTCAATTGGCTTAGTAATTAGGTTTTGAAGACATTTATTGCTCATAAAACAAAAAGCTACGTTAGTGGCTGTATTCTATGAACAGTGTGTAAATATGTTGGTACGCAAGAATCACAATATCATCGGTAATTCTACTCTTACTTAACTATGAAATAAATGAAACTGAACTCGGATCGGATTCTCTAGAGGCGACATTTTCCAACCTCCAGCGGTGCCGAGCACGCTACATAGACTCGAATTGCAGCGAGCCAATTTTTAAAGAAACGGTGCATAGCAAACTCGTTGGTCGTCCAACGACTTTTCTAGAAGAGCAACACGTTATAACACAAAACATTTGCGGAAAATTACCGTAAGATCCCTGGGAGTGAGGATACTATGATAGAAAGTGCGCGAGGGATGGTGCGTACCGGAGCGGCTGCGTGGGGTTCTAGTGGACGTATGCGTGAGGTCTAGGGCTTGTGCGGTTAGATTGAGAGGGGTGGGGCATATTGGTCTAGCCATATACATGTCGGTGGATGAGAGGTGGATGTAGTGATTGTATTGGTTTGGTGTGTGGGTAGTTAGCAGGTGTAGGTGGCATCGCATCGGGGCACTGTGACATAATTAAGTTGTGCCTCTGTAGTTTTGCAATTCAGTTGGGATAATTGTTGATTGTTGAGCCTTTGTAATTTTAGTGCTTCCTGCGCGCCTGTGTTTAGCTGTGTCGTGCGGATCGGTTGGGTGTTGGTTACCTGACTTAGTAATCTCGCGCAAGCGGTGTTTACTTCATAATTGCAAGTGTGTCCTTTGTCTTGAAACGCAGAAAAGGTTTTTGACATATTGTAGCGTCGGATGTCTTAGGCGAGCTATGTTTTCAATGCGTTGTACGAGTGGATGTGTAAGAGTTTTCACCACATTTGCTCCTTCTACGGGGTTGGAAGTGTATCACAAGGAGAAACTGTTCAAGAAAACTCGTGTAATTTGGCTGATCAAAATCTTATTAGGTATATTTCCGTTTGGTTACGCCCTAGTATCTCTTTAGGAGCCTCACCCCTTAGGGAACTCCAAAATAGGGCTGATTATGCTCATTTTTAATTAGCAAACGTTAACATAATACGTATCCCAAACGGAACTGTTCGATGTTAACCTTTCTCCGGTGACCGACTCAGGCTGTTTCTATGATAGATCACACGGAAACACAACACTTTTTATGAAGCTGCAATGAAAAATTCATTACTAATGTTTCAACGCAACACATTACGAGGGCTTTGTGGCACTCGGTAAGTATTATTGGGGTTATTAGCATGGTGCTAGCCCGTGTGTGATGAAAGTTATACGGATTTGTTTATATCGGTAAAAAATTATGGTTCACTCTATTGAGGATTGAGAGGCGATAGCTATGGTTATAAAAGGGCCCTACGTTAATTTTAGAAAATGCGCTACATATCGATTTCAAATATTGTTCATTTTTTGGCATGGATTCGCCAAGTAGCTGCTGGAGACTTAGACCTGTAGATAGGCGTGCGCCAAGATAATAAGAATTTTATTTTGAGGTGGGATTTGAGGGTGTAGGAGGATATGAGGTTTTACTGGTATATAACCACATATTTGTTATTAAATTTATTTATATAAGTATTTAGTAATTTGGGAGTCCTTGGTAGCGAAAAACCATATAGTAGGCTAGGTTTTTCGCAATAAGATCCTAAACTTGTATGAGTTTTATTTACAGGTTATATTGGGTAAGACAAGTAAGGCGTTTGGTGGCTAACAGCTACTTGCGGGCTCCGAGCTTGACGCGATGTCTGCGTGCGACCCCCGGTCGGCTCATGCTGGTTATCTGCATCTAAGTGAGCACAAGTTTAAATTAATTGCGCACTTTTGGGGAAAGTTCTAGACTGACGCGTTAATAGTGATTAGGGTTTTGATTTGATATATTAATGTACACTGTTTTGCAAGTCGGATTGGGGCAGGCCGGTTTGGTTGCAGGTTGAGAATTTAATTAGCGATTGTTTTATGTTGGCTTTTGTAATGTATTTACGAGTAGTTTAGGGAATTTTGTGATTTTTAATCAAGATTTATCTTTAATCACGGTGGAGAGTTGTGTATGTTATGTGAATGAATGTAAATAATCGTTAAAAATTGAACGATTTACTTGATATTTAATACGCAACTATCGTCATTATATCTATATGGGGAAGATTGGCATAAAAAAGTGCGCATCAACTTAAAATAAGCAATGATGGTAAGAAGCAATATATAAACTTCTTTTTTTTGCAATTTTTAGCGATCGCACCATATTTAGATTTCTTATATGGATAGATGCTCGACCAGGGATAATCTAATCAATGATGTCAAACAATATAATAACCGACTATCTTATTATAGAACGAAATATATTAAAAATGATATCAATCATCGAGCGAAGTTATTTTAAATGTGAAGTTATTAAATCCCTTGCGTAAACAAAGGTAATAGAATACTGGTTCTGAAGGTTAAGGCTTTAATTTTAAAAAAAACATGATATGAGGTCTTGGATATATTGAAAGTATACCGGTCATATTTATATTTTTGCAATGTATTATTATTAGCTCAGACGAAAAATTGTTACCATCTTGCTTAGTAAAACGAAGGGTGCACATAGATCGACATCTTTAAAAGGTCTCCGTGATCGCAGGAAACGTCTAACGTACATTACAGCGCGGGGACGGGCTCGGTTTATGTTTAATCAAAAGCTTTACAAGACGTATAACGAAGGAGGCCCGTGTTGGCATCAGGTATGTAATGGTATCTTCTATTGTATTTAACTGTATCAGTTGTATAAAGGATATGTATAATCGTTGAGGGGGTAACAGGAAGTGTGCGACAACGTTATCGACCATAGCTTGCTCTAGATGGATTTGAGAAAAGGTAATAAGTCGTACAATATGAGAATTTGGACATTGAAACTAGAATTCGTAGTAATAATATGTATATGAAGCAGCGAAGAGTTGTTTGTTTGAACGGGCCTTAATTCCGGGAACTGAGCTGGGGTGTTCGATTTTGAAACATTCGTTTCAGTGTTAGATATAGCGTTATTTAATTTTTGATGGGAAAGGCTTAGGGCTATATATCTCAGCTTGCAGTAATGAAGAGCGAGCATGAAATGAAGAATGTTTAACAAACATGCGGGGATTTTTTTCATACTTGAAGCTTCCGCGCTGCGGTAGGTGAGTAAAACGTTAAGTTTCTAACAAGAAGTTATAGTATAGAGAGTATTGGTTAGTATTGTAAGGTCTACAAAAAAGTTAAAAAAAGTCGCGAGCAGCAATACTTATGTCTATCTTTTAAGGTTGAGCAGTCACTATAGTACATATTTTTTTTGGCTAAATCCTGAAATTGACGCTGCCGAAACCAAAGTTGCGGGTAGCAGATGAGAATTTCTTTTCCTCTACTGAGATCAAACGTTAAAAAAGAGTTGGGCTGGAGGGGAAATGTTCATGTAATGGGTGAATGAGTC